>CM035228.1:21960455-22270972 GCA_020226215.1 Sindora glabra
AGTAGTTACTTTTTATGTAGACTAGAATTTGTTGGATAATTCCATTTTTTGTGTAGCTAAGATCATGGTATGTAAACTACTTTACATGTATTGTATCATTTAATTTATGTAGTATGTATGATGAATTTTTTTAATTTTAATAGTTAATTTTTATGTAAATTAGAATTTTTTGAATAATTTCATTTAATTTGTTCATTTATTTTCCAACGATATGAACGGAGTCTTAAAGCAACATTAAATATCATTTTATCACTAACCTTTGTTTGGATATGATGAGAAAAAATATATAAAGAGAAAATAGCTAGAAGAAAAAGAGGTAGAAAGAAAATATATGGAAAATTATTTTTTACTTGTTGTTTGGATGTATAGAAAATAGGCAAAAAATAATAAAAATATTAATTTTTATTTAATTTGATTGAAAATTAAAAAATAAAAATTCATTAAATGATAATATTATCTCTATTACAAATCCAAAGATTTCTTTAATAAATTCTCTAAAAAAAAGTAGAATTTTGAAATTATAAAATTTTCTACTTTTTTTTGCACTTATTTAGTGGAATTTTTTTTTATTAATTTTAAGATTCTTTTTCAATTTTTTAATAGCATTCCAACATTGAAAAAAAATATTTTCACTTTTAAATTAACAAAAATTTAAATTATAAATTTTGGTAACTCGCCGAACCAAATAATTTTCAGGGCTTGGTCGAAATTATAAAGTACCATAATGTAAACTCCACCATCCGTTTCCTATTATTTATTATATTTTAAAGAAATTTTTTATTCTTTTTTATCTTTTATTTTAAAATTTTAATAAAGTATTAAATATATTTTTAATTTTATTTTTATTAATAAATATTTTTTTATTTTATATTTTCAATCTACTTGAATTTATTCTATTATATTTCTTTATATATTTTCAACTATCTTTAATTTTATATATAAAAAGTAATTTTTAAGAAATCTATTAAAAATTAATAAATTAAATTATTTTCCTTATATTTTTAAAATTGATTAACTCTTCTTGAAATAGTGGGTACATTTCCCAGCCGCTCGATTCATGAACGTGCGGTTGTTCTAAGTAGTAACGCAACAATCAACATGCAGTGTCGCCAAACCCTGAAGTAGTATCGCAAATGCAACGAGAGCTCCTATGTATCAATCTCCAAGACGTCTTTTTTTTTGGTAAAAAATATTTCTCCAACACCGTTTTTACAGCTAAGAAGATGGTCTTCATTGGCTGTGGCTGCAACAACTAACACGTGTCACACACAGGCATTTCACTAAGGTAAAATTAATAAATTGAAGTATAATTTTACGGCAGATTCTACCGCTTAAAAGATGAGATATTTTTATTTTTAAATTTTTAATACATTAATATTTACACCTTTTATTTTAATCTATTTATTTTGAATTTTAAAAAATAATTCAATAATAAAAATAGACAATATTTGAGAGAGTTTGCATTGTTGCACAGCATATTTTATCGCTGAAGGCGAATACTGTAAGTTCACATGAGCACTACTATGGCCCACCGGAGACAATTTTTCATATGAATATGACAGATATAGAAGGATCAAAGTCTATTCTGAATTATTGGGGGGGACGCAATTTGTAGATTTTAATGAGATACATGACTTTCTCTTTTTTTTGGATAAACATGAATTATAGTTAGAGATGTTTGCATGCATACTTTAATTATTTCTCCTCTCATCTTTAATTATTTTAAAGTGGAATACTGGTATATTGATATCAAATATTATTTTAGTTTGAAAATTTTTTGTTTGATTATCTGAATTCGAATCAGAATATACATGTGTTTGGCGAGCTACTAAAATCTCCGAATAAAAATGACTTTGAGTTGATTTCTATCAACCATTAAATAGTTTGAATAAAAAAACTATAGTTGAATCATTACAACAATGAAAAATTATCATTTGTGCTTGGGGAAAGATCCTTTTCGATTATTGACATTTGTCGAAACTAGAACGGATGGAGTCGGACACGTTCCATCACTCACATTTCATGGCTCCCATGTTGGATCAGATCAAATTGCCATCAAATCCAAAAGGGTGGCATCTAAAATGTGACGGAAGTTGTGAAATTTAGAATGCTATAATAATTTTAAAAATTATTATATCATTTCAATTTTTAAAATTTCAGAAATAGCAAGTACCATCCAAATTTGTGTCTTAGATTTTACATGAAAAATTACTCAAAATGTCAACAGAAACTTGATTTTGAGACTGAAGTTTCACTGAAGAAATCCAACCAAGCATGAAAAATCATGATCTCAAATTGAAATGCACTTTGGAGATGTGGTCTAAACGTTTCTTAGCTTCAATTGTCATTAGCTCAATTAGGGTCCTGTCCATACATTTTGCATTCAACACATCTTTTTTTCAAAAAATAAAAAAATAAAAAAATCAGCAGCTCAGGCATACTGAATGACCGTTGGCCTTGCATATATAACACAATCCATGAATAACCAAGTAACCAAGGCAGCATTCATTAGAGAATAACGTTTCGTTACAAATGCTCAAGAATCTGATCAATTTCTGATACTCAGTTAAATAAGGTCAGAATGTCAAGCATTAGATTCAGGGCCGGCCGGCTTCGAATTGAGAAGTGGCGCTAGAGCTTTGACAACAATCGTCATGTTTGGCCGGAAATCTGCCTCATATTGAACACAAAGTGCTGCAACTGCTGCCAACTGCATGTACCAGAAAAAACAGACAAATTGTAAGAACCTCAGGGTGGCCTTATTTAACTTTGACTTGGCAAAGACTATTGACACTTTGGTAGTACAGTGTACTTGATATTGCCTTCGAAACTTTACTCTCCATCCTGAGAGGAGTTTGAATCCAGGATCTTAAATGTATGTTAAGTGAAGTACCAGTCTTATCATTAGCCATAAAAAAAAGACTAGGCAAAGATTGAGAGAATTATAGAACCTTTGCAATTGCCTTTGGCGGGTAATCATTGCCTAGCTTTGGATCCACACATTGCTTCACTTTGTCCTCACTCAGCCTTGGAGTTGCCTGCCATAATTAGAGAACTTAATTAGATATAACAAATCAAATTTGAGGGCAGGCCAGTGTATCCAAGAATGGATATTGTTCATAACATACCCAAGTTACAAGACTTTGTTGCCCTTTTGGCATTGTGTGATCTACTGGCTTTCTTCCTGTCAAGAGCTCTAAAAGAACAACGCCAAAACTGTAAACGTCACTTTTCTGGGTTATTTGTCCGGTCATTGCATACCTGAAAAGAAAGCGATAATCCAAGAGGGAAAAATCACAATATTGTCAGCATGCAATGGATGGTTTTACGTGGGATAACAAAATATAATGAAAGCCCAAATAATGTACTGGATCTTGTAAGTATACATTCAATATTCTTCATTTTGTTTAGAGGATACTTACGATTAGATTCATAACAGTTGTTATGAAGAAGAGTTGCTTGCAAGATTATTTCATTCACAATCAACTCACAAATAGATATAAGTGAATAGGTTCACACACCTACGTCTGCTTGTGAGCCAGTTGTGAATAGTGAGTGCACCACTCAACATTGAGCTTGCTTCAGGTTGATGAGATACAATCAAAGCTCACAATGTTTAGACCAATTCACTTTTTTATTTTTTGGTTATATCAGCGTGATAAGATCAAAGCCCAAACCAAGACAGAAAGGTCATAATTCGAGGGCATACTCTGGGGCATGGTAGCCAAATGTGCCTAAGACTCTGGTTGAATGTAGCCGGGCTGCAGTGTCTGAGGACTGATTTGTCAAGTTGAAATCCGCAAGCTTGGACAAGTAATCATCGAATAGCAAGATATTGCTGGATCTAACATCACGATGGACGATAGAAGGCTGAACCTTTTCATGCAAATACTCAAGGCCTTTTGCTGCACCAAATGCAATTTTTACCCTCTGGCTCCAGCTTAGAACGGGACCAGGTTCTGCCCCTTGTACACCTTTCCTTCCTGCAGCAGCCAAAGCCTATAACTAATCAAACTACTTTAAAATAGTTATAAGAAAATCAATTCTCATTGATAGCCATACCATGTAATATGTCATGCAAGGAACCCAAAGTAGCATATTCATGCACCAAAATTCTATTGTCTTCCTCCAAGCAATATCCAATCATCTCCAGAAAATGTTCATGCTTTAGCCTTGAAACTAAAGATAACTGCATGGTCCACAGTTAGATAGCGCAGAGTCTGAGAATCTCAAGAACCAAGAAAGTCACCTTTACTGAAGGAAAAAGCTACTTATACAATGCGTTGGGTTTAACCTAAATTTTAATTGTTATCAACTATTGACCGTTTTCTATTATAAATTGTCTTTCTATTCAAATAAGTTTTTTTTGTTAGATTAGGATTATGATTCTTTACCAAATAAGTATTTTTTGGTTATAAATATTTGTAGTAACTAAGTATTTGGGATATGAGAGAAATGTGATGTGTGAGTACCTACAAGGGTTATATGAGAACCCTTATTGAAGTTTGGGAGAGATGTAAGAATGGTAGATAAGAAGTTGTGAGATTATGATTGAAAACTTTCATATGCATTATCTTATAATCTTTAATGATATAATAAATCTTTTCTTATCTGTGACTTTTCCCTTAGAGTTTGAGGTTTTTCACATTAAATTAACACTACTCTGATTAATTTAATTATTTGATGCTTATGTGTTTGAAAAGAGATATTTTTCCCAATACAATGAGACCAACTCACAATGGCTTCACTCCATAGAGTCCACTCCCTTCTCATGGAAAGGCCATTGTAAGCAAGTTTCATCATATAACTAGCACCACTCTTCAGGGAATATACTATCTCGGAATCTGACCTGTGCTACAAAATCGGAGTCCTGTTCTTGTGAAGTGGTATCAAGCCTCTTGATTGCTGCAACCTGACCATTGCTTAAGGTTGCTTGGAAAACCCGTCCATAAGAACCTTCTCCTATCAGAGCCTTTGCACCAAAGTTTTCTGTTAACCTATTTAACTCATCCAATGGAATGGCGGGTATCTCAATTGGCAATACTTTCTGTGCAGCACCGCCCTTGGCTGCATTGGGTTCCCTTGGCTCTCCTCTCCCACTGCCTGCATTCAAAGAATATAACCTTAATTACTAACTGATGGGACAAAGGAATTTAAATGCAAGGTCTAAGACATGCACAAATCAAAGAAACTATGCAACAAAGTGCGTAATTTACAATTCACATAGTATTTAATGATAAAGCCAAAGTTCCATTAACATTGTTCATAGGATCCAATATCAGCTGGCATATTGAGAATGCGATGGCGGTTCCCAAGTCTCAGAACATTCAGTACTCTTGATAAGAAAAGGATATCAATTTCAAGAAGGTTCTATCCCAGGAGCAAATTCACAATTGTAGATTGTGTGTACTATGTACTATGGAAATCAGAACAAATTGACAGATAGGCAATTTCATTCAACTCTTGAGCCCTGAATCATGATTTTCTTTCCCCTTTTTTGGAATGTACATTACATTCAATACAACAAGAAGGCAGAAGAGCTATTTCAACTAAAACTAATGAAAAAACAAAAGGCTACTGCATGTTACCTGGTCCTCCACCGTAGGAATTACCCTTCGGCGGTGCGTTGTAACTGTTTTGAGGTGGGCCGCTGGTCTCCTCCTCGGCACCTCCACAGCACAACATGCTTCAATGTAGTCCAAGCAGCAATCTGGGAAAAACAAAGGTGTTTATATTAGAAAGGGGATTGCAAAATAAATAATATGAAAAAAAAATGGGTTATCCTAGGATTACATAGATGTCATCTATTTTTTTTTTTTTTCCTTCTTTTATTTTCAGGGAAATGAGCAACGACGGAATCACACCATGAAATCAACAATCCAAAAGAAAAAAAACAGCAAATTGATTGCAATGTTCCTTGGCAGTTCGCACAATCGATGAAAATAAAAAGAACCAGGCAATGAAACATCGACACAGAAACATAACAATTCAAAACTATGAACCATCCTAGGATCGTCAAAATCATAAGGCATTGCCTCTAACCTGTTCGTGACAGAAAGCTCAATGACGCAAGACTACATCAACGAACAAAATTGAC
Source organism: Sindora glabra (assembly GCA_020226215.1). Taxonomy (NCBI): domain Eukaryota; kingdom Viridiplantae; phylum Streptophyta; class Magnoliopsida; order Fabales; family Fabaceae; genus Sindora; species Sindora glabra. The sequence continues at coordinate 21,966,553 of CM035228.1, forward strand.
GGAGAGGGAATTTTAGGAACGCAGATGAAAGCAAAATCTGTTTTCCTAAATCCCTCCAATGTTTGGGAACGAGGAGGCATGTTTCTTTGTCTCTTTATTTCCCGGGAAAATCGGTTGTTGATGAAGAGCTTAACCGCTAAACCAGAATTGGACTATGTGCCAAGCACGTCATAACTCCATTTTTTACTAATTTTAATTTGAATGCATCTTCACCGTTCGTTTTCTGATCACGACGGTAGAGAGCCTACGGCCACAGAGAGTCTCACACGTGGTACCCATCCAATGGTGATGTTAGTTATGTAGAATAATGGAAAGCACCTGTGCTTCCCAAAAAAGAAAAATTCATAAGATTTTATAAAATATTTAATTTTATACATAAAAGCACAACTTTAATATTAAAAAAAAAAGAACTTACCAATTCTCAACTATTACCATGTTTCCAGGCTCCATTTGTTGTAATTGTAATGGAAACGGTTTCCTTCGCCAAAAAAAAAAAATAATAATTTTGTTTATTTATATTTATAATTTTAAAATATTGATACGATAGAAAATATTATTAAATATAAAAATTTTGATAAAAATACCCAAAAAGAGAAGTTATTTTTTATTATTATATTATTATATTTTAATAATAAAATATATAAAAATGTAAAATTTATAACTATATATTTCAATAATTTTAAATAAAAAAAATGCCGGTTCACGTATCAAGATTCAAACCGATCCTTTAACCTAATTCTTTAATACTTAGTCAATTCTTTCCTTAGGTTGGGAGGTCAACGGTCAGACTCAGACTGGTGCCCCTTTGTTTTCTGTCCAACTCTGGTTTTTTCTCCTCCAATTTGTTTTCTCGTACATCATTTCGCTCCTGGGAATTGACTCCTTCGTTCGAAAAGTTTTCCAAACTTCGTGATGTCAGGTCGAATGTGCGGATGTGTCCGGTTGGACGAACTGTTTGTACAGAGAAGATATGTCTAAGTCTGCGGCGATATTATTCCATCGAGCAGGCAGAGTAATGATAGGAGATTTCAATCGAGGAAACGAGCATTACCTAGCAAGTTTACAGGTTTTGGTGATTGTGAGAGAATATACTATATTATAATGTATTAATATGTTATTAAATGTTATTATATGTTAATTTTATATTTAAAAAATTATATTTAATATATTATATAATAACAAATTAACGATTATTATAAGAATCTAGCTTAGTGCAAGGTGTATATGAAATAGAGAAATATCATGTATGTTAATCTTTGAGCAAAGCGTTTGGGTGAAAAGTAAACAGCTGCATGAGTTCGTTGAAATCGAGCCAAATGAGCTACGCCCAAGTATTTAATGGTCTACTTATTTGGGTGGATGCAGAGTGGTTCGGAATTTTTAAGGATGCGTTGTGTTAAATTTAGTGACCGAAGCTAGGTTTATCGGTTATTTAAGATATTATCAATATCTAATTTATTTGAAATTAAATTTATGAATAATTTAAGTTTATGAAATTAAATAATTCATTTAACTATATATTTCAATTATTATTATTATTATTATTATTATTATTATTATTATTATTATTATGAAAAGAATAATAGTTCCAACACCCACAAAGTAAATTATTGTGAGAAGTATTATCGTAATATGTTGGATAGACTCAATTAAAAAAGAGTTCTTTATTGTATATGTTTTTAGGTCCAAATTCTGTCATCAGCAATTTTGGGTTATCACGAGCTAATAATTGTAATAATTATGACAAGTAAACATATTTGATTTGAAATGAAATTTGGTAGAAAAATTAAATATGATCTAAGAGTTTTATAACTAAAATTTAAAATTAATTTTGAACCATATTTTTTATTTTTCCTAAGTTTATGAATATTTTAATAATTTTGATATGACTTGATTTAAAAAATTATAATTGCAATTATCATATTTTTTATCTTTATTTTGATATAAAATGGTGCCAATTGGACATTCAAATTATGAAAAAAAAGCTTTGCGCCAACTTGTAAAAAGCATGTCTATAACAAATGACATTTAGTTTAAAATATTTTTTAAGAAATGGAATATTGTAACTTGATAAGATAACTTAGTACCGAGCTTAGAATTAAGTGTGTTAATTTATGTTCATTCCATATACACTGAAAACTTAATGTTTGAAAATATTGGCTTGTGGTTATCTTTTTATATATAAATTATGAAATGAGATATATATTAAATAAACAGAATTATCTTTCTTTATATTCAAAATTATTCCTTTTGGCTTGTTGTGCCTACAAATTCATAAAGTGGGACATTATTGTGACTTGATATACATGATTACTTTAGTGATATTTAAGTGTAATTTGTAGATTTACGTGTGAGTACCACTATCTATTTTAAACATATCCTAAGAATCTTATAAGAAAGTTGATATGTTTATCCAAAGTGATAAGCATACGTTACATAATTTCAACTAGAGAGTTTTTGAATTATGACAATTAAACAATTTGTATATATTGTTGTAAAATCTAAAAGAATTTAATAGCATGCACTAGTTTTAAAGTAAAACAACTTATTTTATATTTAATTTTTTCTTTTAAAAAGGCACTATCATATGAAATTTATTATAAACAAATCTTACGACAATTATGTCATTTGATGGTATCCATAAAATTACCATTAGTGAAGGATCACCGGTAAATTTCAAATTATGTCCTTTTCTTCAATGCATTTTAAAAGTGACATTATCAATTGAGTCAAACTTTTTGTTAACGTTAGTTATTAAGATCTTACAACAACCTTACCATGAGCCATGTGTCATTGAATAATTGACAGATAATCCCCCGTATCAATAACAAAATATGGAGTTTTGCCATTTGTGACAGCAAAGTTGTATCAGATTACTCCAGAAGTTATCAATCCCAACTCTCTTGATTCAATTAAAATTAACCTTTATTCATATTAGCATATGAATTCATGTCCCCGATTGGCAAATCATCTTGGTCAGCTGCTTCTTTTTAATTGCGTCTCCTTGCTGAAAGTGTTATTTATTCCCAGATAAATTTAACCTCTATTCTCTGTTTATTTCAGAAGAAATTGAGGATTCAAGAGATTAAATGATGATTTGCATAATCCCTCACCTCTCAACCTCAGGTCTTGCGAAAATTTTAGACTATACAAATTTTCTATTTATTTTACTAGAAAGTATTTTTCATAAGAAAAATTTATTTGTGTGTGTAAAAGTAAATAGTTTATGCTATTTATATACCTTATTATTAATAAAATAATGTATAAGTTAAAAGTAACAAAGAAAACAATTCTACTTAGAGAAGTGACGTTGAGTATATTTGAATATATTTTTATTTTTATATTTTTTAGAAATTATTTTCAAAAACTGCTTTTAAAAATTATCTTTTTTTAAATTATTTTTAAATTAAAAAAAAATAAATATAATACATATTATAAATAAAAATTTTTATTTAATTATAAAATTGATATACAGAATAAGAAAATAAATTCATAAAATATTTAAAAGTTATTTTTGATTTTCTATTTTTAAATTATATATTTAAAGTTATAGATTTTATAGATTTTGGAAACAAGTTTCCAAATAAATTTTTCTGCTTTTTTAAAAAATAATAAAATAAACCGTTTTCCATCACTTCTTTACTATATGTCTTGTAATAAACAAAATAATGCATGATACAAAAGTAGCAAGGAAAAACAACTTTTATTCTAAGAAAAATAACACATTTTTCATATGTACATTAAACAAATATAATATTTTTCTATGAATTTAAGTTTTTATAACTATAATCACAAGTTAATAGAGGTTAAAATACCGGATTACCATTTTTTTGCAAATATTTTTCCATTTTACGGTAGTTTTAAAATAATTTATCAAAATACGCAGAGCGCCAGGTTGAATGGCGTGGGCGTCATGGGAAAAACCTGGAGAGCGCCAGGTTGTTTGGCGCCCCAAGGCGAAGGCGCCATCTTGGGTGGCGCCCTTGGCCTTGGAGGCGCCATTCAAAGTGGCGCCCTCCGAGGCCTTGAATTTAATGGCGCCATTTGAAGAGGCGCCCTCCGCCTTTTAAATTCGAACTTGAGCTGGAGGTGCCATTTGAAGAGGCGTCTCCTGCCCTATTTATTTCCTTCCCCCTCCTCATGCAGCCACACTCCAAAATCCTCGCGCAGCCGCTCTTCTTCCCTTCTCTCTTCCAAAATTTTGCAGCAACTCTTTGCAGTTCATCCTTCCTTTTTTGAAGCAGTTGAAAATTTCTTCATCCGTTCTTGCTTTTGTACATTTCATTTGGCGACATTTTGTTCTTTGGAACAAATCTGATCTTCTGTCAGTTCTTCATTGGTTAGTATTTTTATAATTTATGTATTTATATTTTAATTTTTATTTCATATTATTATTATGATTTATGATATGAAATGATGATCTAGGATTTAAAAAAAATTATACAAATTATATGATCTGTGATAGTTTGATTTTACTGGTTAATATTTTAATAATTTTTGAATCTATATTTTAATATTTTTTTATGTTGATTATTATAATTTATGATGTGAAATGATGATCTAGGATTTAAAAAAATTGTACAAATTCATTGATGATCTGTGATAGTTTATAATTTTTACTGGTTAATTTTTTAATATTTTTTGTATTTATATTTTAATATTTATTTTATGTTGATGTATTATAATTTATGATGTAAAATCTAGGATTTAGAAAAAAATTTTACAAATTGTTTGATGATCTGTAATAGTTTGTGATTTTTTACTGGTTAATATTTTCATAATTTTTGTATTTATAATTTAATATTTATTTTATATTAATTATTATAATTATGATAAAAAATGATGATTTAGGATTTAGAAAATATTTATACAAATTTATATGATTTGGGATAATTTATAATTTTTACTGGTTAGTATTTTTATAATTTTTGTATTTATATTTTAATTTTTATTTTATATTGATTATTATAATTTATGATAAAAAATGATGATTTAGGATTTAGAAAATATTTATACAAATTTATATGATTTGGGATAATTTATAATTTATACTGGTTAGTATTTTTATAATTTCTATATTTATATTTTAATTTTTATTAGTTATTATAAGAATATATTTTTCAGTAGGAGAAGAAATTTTATTTTATATTGATTATTATGATTTGTATTGTGAAATTATGTTATAGGATTTAGGAAAAATTTATAGAAATTTATGTCATCTATGATAATTTGTAATTTTAAAAGAAGAATAAAGGAGATAAAGGAAAGTGTCTTAAAATAAAAATTATGATCTAGGTAAAAATTAGTTATAATTATTTTTAAAATATAAAATTATTTAGGATATAGGATATGATAAAAATAAGATTATTTTTATTATATATTTATTATTACAAGAATATATTATCCTATTGATCAATATTTTTAGGTCAATTCTAAAGTAATATATGTCAAAATAAATAAATATTAAAAGTCTTGATATGTTATGTAGTATTTTTATTTATCTTATCTTTTTTATTGTACTCTTTTATTACTATTTTTTGTTAACTCATGGTATTTAAATCATATATACTAATATTTTTTAGTAGTAGGATAAGTCAATATTTTTATTATAAATATATTTTATATAAATTGTATAAATCATTCAATTAAATAATTTATTATACAATTAATTTCTTATTACTCGATACCGTACGTATTGTTTATTTCTTATTTACTCTATTGTATTCTTTTTATATCTATTCTTATTCTTTGTGGTTTAAAACATCAACATCATTAATTAACACAAATATAATAAGTTATAATTTTCTATTTTATTATAATATTTGAAGTAAATTAAATCTTTAATTTATATTTTAGTAATAAAAATAATTAATTTCATGATATATTTTTTATAAAAATAGTTAGTAATTAAATTAAATTTTATTTATATAAATTATTTCAGATTTTTGTAGATGATATTTTTTTAATATTATATTTCAAAATTAAAATACATCAACAAAGAGTTCTCCAAGGGTTTACAGTTCGTACATAATTTTTTCTTCGTTTCATGTACTTTGCTTAATTTTTTCTTCTTTGTTCTTTCAATTATTCTATTAAAAGTTCGAACACAACATATTGATGTTGTATAATTATAGTACAACTTATTTTTTTTTGACATAAAATTTTTTTTAGTGATCAAATTTTTTATTTAAAAAAATTCATGTTATGGAAAGCGCTAATTGAAATAATTGATTATATATCCTAGTTTTAACAAAAGTAATTAAGAGTAAAAAATAAATATATTTTAAAATTTTTTAATATTTTTCTGATATAAAAATTCAAACACTATATTTAAAATAAAATATACATTAATAAAATTTTATCTCTGCTGGCGTTTTTATTCCTCTGATATATTGTCCTGCAAAATATATTTAATTGTGCGTATCTTTTGTATAATTTTTTTATTGATACAATAATATATAATAACTTTTACTTAGAGAAATAAGTTGTTAAGATATGTAACAATTTTTTTTTCATGCAGAGGTTTTTTGCTGTTTGCTTCTTTTTAATACTTACCGGTTAGTATTTTTATAAATTTTGTGCTTATATTATAATATTTATTAGTCATCATGAAAATATTTTTTATATTGGTAAAGAAATTTGTTTAGAATATGATGATATAAATGATAGGAAAATTTTTATTTCATATTAATTATTATGGTTTATGATGTGAAATTATGATTTATGAAAATTTTGTAGGAATTCATATGTACTGTGATAGGTTATGCTATTAAAAGAATAACAATCGAGATAAAGAAGGGTATCCTAATATAAGTTAGGAGGACCTTGGTGAAAGTTATATTTAGATAATTTTTTCATGTAAATTCTTAATATATCACAAGAGAGGTACTAAAAATAAAATGTCAGGATATGTGAATGTAATCAGACATCTGAAGAAGAAAATGACGTATATGAGACTATGTGAATGTAATTAGACGTCTGAATGTAATTCTTAACCAATTTAATTAATATAATTTGTGCATAACAAATAAAGAAAATGACGTCTGAAAAAGATTATAGTTATCCATAGATAAGATTATATAACTAAATATTATATTAGTGTTGAACAAAAATAACACTTGCTTGGCCAGATGAATTATCCTATTATTACATAGAATTAAATAAATACACTGCAAGAATAGTGATACATTCTGTTCATTTTTACTTGTAATATTAATTATTAGTACATTCGTTGATGAGCACAAAAATTGTACATGAGACTATGTGTCAGTTGTGAGGGTGCAGTGAATATTTTACAGCTAAAAGTAACAAGATGAAGAAAAGTTTAATTGCTTTTATATATTCAAATGGTATAATGACTGAGGGATCAATGGGGGTAATGTACGATGGACCTCCCCCAAAGGCATTGAAATTGAGAGGATGCAGCATTATGGATGTTTTGCGGAGAGAGAATTCATGCCCGACTGAAGCTTCACGGAGATCAAGCCGTGGGAAAAATTGTTTACAGGTTTCCGCAGCATCAAACAAAGGCTCGATATATGGCATACGAACTAGACGACGAAGAAGACTTGGCGTGTGTGATAGCAAGCTACGAACAACATCCGACGATGACAACAATGGAGTTGTACACAGAGGTGATCACGCAACCTGGGTGCACAAGACAGAGTTCCAACAACTAGAACACCTGTGGATCCAACGGCTAATGTCGGTACTAGTTGTTCGATGGTGTGGGAAGGCCTTCCTTACACGGGTGGATTCGAGTTCCACATTTCTGATAGTTATACTCCTGCATTGGACTCATCTATTGCAGGTGTTTTCCCAATAAATGTATCACACAGAGGAATGGGTTCAACAAGTGCCTTACCAGTTGTAGAGGAAGAATCCACTGATCCTATATTAATGGATGCCCACCTTGAATCTGGTTTTGAAGATGATAAGGTGTCTTGCAGTAGCTGTGATACTCGTGACACTGATGATGAAGAACGTCCAACGACACATGGAGACCATGTTGCAACGCGGCGAGTGGGGAGTGACAACGCTGCACAGACATCATGTGGTGTCCCTCAAGATGCTATCTTCTCTTACATTGATTGGGATGCCATAAGGAATCCTAATGAATTTCCAGAAATGTTGAAATCAAGCTATGATTACGGCATGGAGGACTTACAGGTTGGACAAGAGTTTGATGGCAAGGAGGCATTAATTGTTGCAATCAAGCATTACCACATCAGAAGGCACCACAGTTATTACATGGAGGAGTCGGATACTAGAAGATTGAGCGTGAAGTGTGATAATTATGGGGACGAATGCAGATTCCGTCTCAGAGCGACTTGTCTGAAGAATTCTAACAGTTGGACAATAACTAGATTTTCAGGGCCTCACACATGTGTTAATGCCAGCTTGACACAGGATCACAAGTCTCTTGACTCTGAGTATATCAGTTCCTTGATACTGGGAATGGTTAAAGTGAAGCAAGATGTTCCAATCTCGCTTATACAAGAGAGGGTGGAAGGCATGTACGGGTATAAGATTTCGTACAGAAAAGCATGGAAGGTAAAACAAAAAGTAATTGTCAAGGTATACGATGATTAGGATAAATCGTATGAAGTGCTCCCTAAATGATTGGACATCTTAGGCTACTGTGACCAAGCTCTGTTCAAGTTGGAGTCAGGAGAATTCGTTACTCTTGACAACCGTGTTGATCCATAAAAACATGTTTTCAACCGAGTTTTCTAGGCTTTCAAGCCGTGTATTGCCGCGTTCTCCTACTGCAAGCAATTCATACAAGTTGATGGAATGCATTTGTATGGCAAGTACAGAGGCGTGCTACTGCTTGCTGCGACCTAAAACGGTAACAAATGTCCCGTTCCTCTTGCCTTTGCCATTGTTGATAGGGAGAACTACGAAAATTGGAGTTAGTTTTTGGCATTACTACGGGTGAATGTTACGAACCAACAAGGAATATGCTTGATATCAGACCGACACCGAGTTATAAAAGATGCTGTAACCAACGAAGCCCTCAGATGGCAGCCTCCTCATGCATTTCACCGGTACTGTATCAGACATATTGTCAGCAACGTTCGCAAGAAGTTCAGGGATGACAATGTCAAGAAAGCTGTCCTTAAGATTGGTAAATATTACAGCACAACTTCTTTGTTGACTAGTAGTTCAACCCGATTAACCTATTTGTTTCCTTCTGTTCAGCATATGAGCCCAGTTGGGAAAAAGCCATGGAGAGATTGGAGAACCTTAGCAAAGTCAATGAGGAGATCCACAAGAAGTTCACCGCTATTCCGATGGAGAAGTGGACGCTTGCTTATGATGAAGGCAGAAGATATGGTCATATGACGACTAACATAATAGAGTGCATCAATGGCCTCTTCAAAGGATTAAGGAAGCTACCAATCACAGGCCTTGTTCAACAAACATACTATAGATGTGTCAAGTGCTCTGTGGAGAGAGCAAAAGAAGCACATGCTGAACTACAACAAGGTCACATATACGCAAGCAGGTTCAGACAGGAGCTTGCGACTATCCAGTCACGTGCCTCTTCTTACCACGTTCGTGCTTATAATAGACAAGGAACTAGATTTTGAGGTGGTAAGGGCCCTGATATGGCCAGGGGATCATGTGGGAAGGTCGTTCAAGTGTTATTAGATAAAAGGCAATGTGAATGTGGACAATTCCAAGCGTATAGGTACCCTTGCGCTCATATTATTGCTGCTTCTGCATCAGTCAACATATCGTGGGAACCATTTATCGATTCCTGTATACAGACTTGACACACTACTCAATTGCTATAAATCTAAGTGGTGGCCGATCGGGGAGTGGTCGCAATGGAATAACCTACCACCATTTCCGGTCCTGGTTCCAAATTATGGAAGATTGCGTGCAAAGGGACGACCGAAGTCGACCCGGATAAGAAATGAGATGGATTGGCCTCAAGAGAGTGGTGTGAAGCAAAAATGCGGTCTTTGTAAGGCGGAAGGTCATAATCGTAGGCGCTGCCCACTGCTATGGAATATATTAAGGTGGAGAGGAAAGCCCATCTTGACGTTGCCCTTGGTTTTTACTTTTGCAGACGTACGTTATGGAATATATTAAGCAATGTCATAAATGTCACAGTTGGATGGTGTGTTTTGTTTGATTGTTGTAAAACTGCAAGCCATTATGTATATATATATGACCCTATTACTAGTAATGTTAACAAGATACTTAAAAATATCAAGTGTTATGTATTCTTATGTGTATCTCTGTAGATAATTTGCACATGTATGTTATATTAGTATATGTTTAGATTCCATCGTAATGCAATTTTTGTCATGGCAGATGGCATCCACATCACGACGTGTTGATCCTGGTCCACGGGATCTTTCACTGCTGACGGCCCAGGCCGATCACATATCCCAGTTCATTTGGGCAGGCCATGTATGGAAATAGTTAGAACTTAATAAAGTTGGTTGAACAGTTTCTGGATTGTCAAACACAATAACTAGTATATTTTTTTTGTTTTGCAGCCTGACCGCATACTGAGGATACGCTGGGCTCATCACTATCACCACCAGCAGCCGCCAGAGTTGATTGTCCCATTTTTACGAGAGGCAAGTTTTTACGGCCTGGCGATGTACGAGTTTGTGTTGATCGACCATCAGTTGATCAGTGCTTTTGTAAAGAGGTGGAGGCCGAAGACACACACTTTTCACATGCCGCAGGGGGAGACGACTATTACACTACAAGATGTTGCTTTCCAACTCGGCCTACCCATTGACGGTCGTGTAGTGACGGGGCCCACTGTGTGGGGGGGAGCCCTGATAGAGGAGTATCTGGGACTACAGTTACCGGTGGACGAGAATGTCATCAGAGGAGGCCGATTGAGGATGAGTTGGTTGGAGAGGCATTTCACTCATCTTCCAGATGATGCGGATGAGGTGACAGTGCAGAGATTCATCCGGGCCTACATTTTGCGTCTGATTGGTGAGACGTTGTTTCCAGACCACTCCGGCACGTATGTCCACCTCATGCACTTACCCTTGCTCGGACACTTACATGAGGCTGGGATGTACAGTTGGGGATCTGCTTACCTGGCCTATCTGTACAGAGAGCTCTGCAAGGCCACTGCCCCTGATTACAGGGAGATAGGAGGGTGTTGTCTACTACTGCAGCTCTGGGCATGAGATAGATTTCCCACTATCGCCCCCGTGATCACTGTTTCAGACATACCAGAGGGGGATGCAGGGATTGGCCCCCTAGCTCGTAGGTTAGAAAATTTCTCAACTTGCACTTGTAATTAAGTTGACTTTGAAGTTGTTTAACTTAGTTATTGTACTTGGTAGGTGGCACTTTCAGAAGACATTCCAGGATAGTCCAGCACACAGCCTTCCCTATTACAGATACACGCTGGACCGTCTTCGACTCGACCAGGTATGTAGAGGATAATGCATATTTTTATGTCAGGGTTTTGTCCATTTCATTGTCCCATTATATTGATAAAATAAATGTGTGATTTCAGATCGCATGGATCCCGTACACTAAGGAGGTCACCGCATCACTGCCTCAGTACTGTTTTGACGGGAGTGACATGTGGACAGCAATAGTGCCGCTCATTCACTTTCAGATTGTCGAGTGGTACCAGCCAGATCGGGTTTTACGGCAGTTTGGACTACGCCAGGCTATTCCTGAGCCACCGAAACAGGTGGCGGAGGTCCATCGCCTTCATTTGTCTGGTTGGCATGATGAGGAGTGGCACATCCGCCATCAGCAGTACATTGCACTCTGGGATATCCGGCGAGACTTGTGCGCTATTCCCGAGCCGACCACACGACTAGTTCTGGGCCCACGATCCGATTACATGGTATGGTACAGACGGGTTATCAGGCGATGTGTTACACCCGTTGGGGGAGCGCTAGACCTTGTGGTAATACTTCGTGCTAGTTTTCTACGTCTGATTTTCTTCCCGTGTATTAGTATTGTTACTAACTTCAATGTCAAAAATTTACACAGTTAGATGAGGTGTCCACACTCCAGGAATTCACTACACCTGATGGGCAGTCTAGGTTCACCTTCGATGCGCTTAGATCAGCCACGGACTCCATCCTCCATACCATCCAGGAGGTTGATCATCTGATTATTGACTCACATGCAGAGCCAGCACCTCATGCCCATCATATCCCAGACCATGTGGAGGGTGACCATGATCAGCCTCGTTCTCATCGACGTTGTCGCACTGCTCCACAGCCTACGTTGCAACTTGATGTTCCGTCCGCTTCGACAGTGCAACAGACTCCACCATCGACTGCCTAGGACACCATGATGATGATGCCAGACATTATTGCCTCATCTCATATGTATCCTACTGCACCTGATGATCCTTCATCCTCCATCATGTTCCCGCCTGTACTATTTGGTTCATCATCACCCCAGATGTACAAGTTTTCTTCTGGTGTTTCATCCTCAGTCCAGGCATTTCCACACATACCAGGAGTTTCATCTTCATTCCATGCCTTTCCTTCCATTGATGCTGGTCCATCACAGCCGTATCGTCCTGCATTTAATTTTCATACTCAGGATCAGGGATCAGCACTTGCTGGCATGATGACAGATGACTCAAACCTTGTAGATCGAGGTGGAGGTGGAGGTGGAGGTAGAGCAGGACCCAGTGGCAGAGGCAGAGCGGCAGCCAGGGGCAGAGGAGCCATAGACATCGAAGATGTGACTCCCGAGCCTGCGCAGAGGGTGAGTAGATATGGCCGCCACATTACCGATCCTGAATGTGGGACTGGACATCACTTACATAGACATTAGCTTTCTTTTTCATGTTTATTGTATATTTATGCACATCTATCTTACTACTTTATTGCCAAACATCAACATTCAGGATTATTTTCATTATTACGACATTTTTATCTTCTTGCGTAGGTACTTATATCGATTTTAATTATCAAATTTTATAACAAATACACAATCAATTCAATTCTCATACAATGCATCAAATTAAAGCAATTTTTTCTAATAACATCCTTCTAACTAGAATTTTATTCTCTCCTCTAGTATTTTATTTTCATAACTTTAATTATTATAAATTATTAACAAACATAAACTAATTATAAATTTTTTAAATCAGTGTGTGTCTATTTCTTTCTAACGATAAACATTATTCTATGTTCCACATCTCGTTATGCAAAAGTATTGATTTGTTGTGTTTTTAGAGACTACTTTTCGTTTTACCATTCTTTTCTGATATTTTATCAAAATATGCACTTCGGCGGAGAGACGCCAAACCAAATGGGGCCTCTGAGATCGGTCCACCCAAATTTTAAGTTAATATATAGATAACAGAAAATAATAAATTTTCAAAAAATTAGGATACTTAGTTTTTTTAAATTAAAGTAGTGATAATGACATCTCCTAAATTTAATAACTAATATTATTAGTTTTTTATTTTCACAGTTGTTATAGTTATCTATCCTTTCCTTTATTTACCATGTTAAAATACATAAACAATATTAAAATAAATTAATAAATTTTCTCTTCATAATTTGAAATATATAATTATTTTTAAATTAAATTTTTATCATTAGTTATTTTAATATTATTAGTGAAGAAAGGAATAAATAGATATAATTAATATAAAAAATTAATAATATTAATTATAATATTTGAAGGATAAATAACCATCATCCTTGTAAATGACATTAAATGCTATATTTATTCAATACGTTATGACTTGAGTCCACCAAATATTGAGGTCAAAACACGTAGCACAATTGTCAACGTAGATGGAAATACTGGCCTTGTACAATACCAAAATTCAAGTCTTTTGGATCCACAGTAGGCACGATCACCAGCTAATTAACTTAGAAATTAGGAGCGATGGTGCCGTAGGCCAAAGGCGCCATATCGCCTGACATCCCTTCCCTCGAGCGCCATCGACGCCATTTCATCTAAGGTCCCTCAACACGCTATTTAGCGTCTCTCCGCCGCTGTGCGTATCTTCTGTGCGTATTTTGATAAAATATTTTGAGGGAACGGTAAAACAGATAATAGTTTCTAAAAAAATAGTAAATCGATACTTTTACCTCTCATTACCAAAATATTTTATCATTGTGACAAAAAAAAGAATTAATTCATGTTATAATTTTAATTTCATTACATTATTTAAGGATTATTGCAACGAAATAACCATATTTTTTTTTAATTTTCAACTATCTTCAACTTAGTCATTTCGTATCTATTTTGTTACAAAATAAAAATTATTTTATTCAAATAAATACAAAATAGCAAAAATATTATTGGAATAAATACATAATAAAAAGAAACATATCTATTTCGTTATATTTTTTTTTCATTTTTAACAATCTTCAACTTTGTATATAAAGAATATTATTGAATAATTCAATAAATTTGCTTATGTATAATAACATATTAAATAATTACTTGTAATAATTTAATACGTAACGGTGGAAGTTTATAACTCTGAAAAATGATAAATACTAAGTGTCATTAGATCAAATTTTGAGAGATATTAATATAAATTACGTAATTATTCTTTATTGATCCTATATTTTATTTTAATAATATTTAATTATTTTTATATTTAATTAATCTAAATTAATTTTATTAAATATATTATTACATTAACTACTTTCTTATTTAATTCCTATAATAAATTTATGTATTAAATATCAAAATCAAGTTAATATATTTTTTATGATATCAAATATAATTATAAAGTAAGTAATTCATTTTTAAAAATTTATTTTTAGTTATAATCACATATTATTTATTTTTAAAAATTTTTTTAAGGAAAATTTGAGGGGGAGGGCGCCTTTCTCCCTCAAGAAACCCCAAAGGCACCATCCAAGATGGCGCCTTCCCCCGTGGACGCCATCTTATTTGGCGCCTCTCCGGTGAGTGCGTATTTTGATAATATATTTTTGGACAATGGTAAAACGGAAATAAGTTTCCAAAAAAGCGTTAATATGGTATATCACTATAATCACAAGTTAATAGATTTTTCTCAAAAATGTTTTTGGACAAAACAAATGTTACATTTGTTTTTTGAAAAAGTATTATTTCTTTATATATATATAGTTAAAGGAGTATCATGGACATTTAATTTATAATTAAAAAAATAATACTTAAAATCATAATAATTGAGAAAAATAGTTTTAAAAAAAGTTATTTTAACCAAACTTCTTAAATTTAACATTGAATATATATATCTTTTTTTTTACTATAAAAATGTTTTCCATAAAAAACAAATAAATCTTAACTTATATAAATTTTCCGGCAACATATATACTAGTCTAATAGGAGGGATAAAAAACGTTAACTATCTAAGAGATCATGTTTGAAAGTAGCCCTCGAGTCAAAATTCAGTGGAATTGAAAGTCAGCCAAGAGAATCATTGAGACTCAACTCTCTCTCAGGGCAAAAATTCTTAGATACATAACATCTGTTACATGAAGTCATTTAAAATAATTTTTTAAGTGTTAAATCACTTATCGATTTTTCCTCCAGTATAGCAACTGTAGTTACAATTTGATGTATTTGTCCATTTGAATGAATGAACCTTTACATTTTCCTAGAATTTATAGTAACCTTAATTCATCACGAATTCTTTATCGGACTAGTAAGAGGCTCATTCATTTGCATGACCATACACCGATGGCATGTATGATTGCTATACTAAATCAAAATTAGGTAGTTTAATTTTTTGAAGAGTTATTTTGAATGACTTTAAGAAGTGCATGTAGCTAAGAATTTTTCCTGTCAGAGAGCTAAACACAGTCACTTTGTTTCTGGGGCTGTAAAAAGTACATTGACCTGGATGATATATACAATTTTCATTCTTCTTTCCATATACGACCAGTAATCCTTAACTTCAATTCCTGTCTATCCCCGCCGGAAAAATAAAGCGCTAGATTTCGCTGAATGATGAGTCCATCTTGACTGTCACGAACTTTCCTATGACTGTCACGAATGCTTCTTGGAATTCCTTGCCATGTCAGTTTGCGGCCATTTGCGCCAACTTCCAAGCTGTAGTTGAATTTCTTAGCCTCATTGTCATCACCCATAAACCGTAAGAAGGCCATATAGACTGGAGCCATGCCAAGCTGGAAAGCCTCAAAGTGCAAGCAGAAATTCCTTCCAAAACAATTAAAAACCTGCGAAGAAGAAACCAAAGATCTAAGCAAGAGATTGGAATTGGACAAGAAGGGCATGATAAAAATTGTAACGATATTATATGAAGGAGGCAAAGGTAAAGCTGATTAAGGGGAAAGCTTCCCACATAAACCCCACATGTCCTTCACATTGGGTGTGTAATTTAAGTGAGGGAGCCTAAGAGGGTATGTGTTTAGCTTTTCTTGATGATTAAATCATCAAATTGACCATCTATACCACAAATATGAATAGTGCTACTTGCACACAATATCACTCACACATATAGCACAGTCTGAATAAAATGGCCCCACATATATAACATGAGTGAAAATAGTTTGATTCAACTGCATCACATGTGTAAGTGCGATGGATAGTGCAGAGGGTTATGTATAAAAGTAGCATTTTTTGAAAATATATGATGACTCACCGTTAGCATCCATGTGGCATTTTCAACTTCATGGGGATTTGATTTAACGTATCGATGATTGAAGGTACACCCATCATGCATGTCAACCTTATGATCATCCTTAAGATGGGCAACAAGAGTAGGAATGTCACCCATCACAGAGCACTCAGATCCAGCGTAGGGGCAATTATATGGACGGAATTGGCAGTTTTGCTCATGCTTAAGCTTGGTGTAGTATGGGAATATGTCATGACAACCTAGACTCTGATATCTGCAAGGAAGTTCTAATGATTCGGCCACTTTCTCCAGAGCCAAACACCTTATGTTTCCCAGATCATATCGACAAGTAGGGCAACAGTTATGCACTCGGAGCTTACAGTTCGAACATAATGTGTGGCCATTCGGACACTGAAACCAATATTTGCATAGATAGAAGAAAATATTAGAATATTATTAAAAGACATGATAGTTTCACAGTAAACAAACCAGGTTAAAACAAAAATTAACAGAAGGAGGTATATGATCAACTAATAAAGAGGCACATACAGATTGTGGGGTCCTCGGGATCATCTGTACATATCCAACTTAGTAGAAAACTAAAGGAACAGAAAACCAAATTGACAGGTTCTCTATGAACTGGGTATTAGCTGGAATACTAGCAAGACAGAGAGGGGGAATAGGAAAAGCTAGGAATAAGAGAGTATTAGATGACTTGAGGTTATAAGAGGGCCTATGTTTTATAAAGTGTGGCTATGGCACTAGGAGGTATATTTGGAATATCATTGTCACTTGTCCCCCCTCCCTTCCTTCCATCATACTGTTCGGAGAGTTGATTTCACAAATAATTCTCAAGTTCCTCAGACCCCAATGGGAACCCAATTAAAGGCTTAGAATCCAGTCCCAATGCTGAGCTTCCTTTTGCAGGATGCACATGACATCCCAATCAACAAAGTTAAAATAGAAGGTGACACGATAATAGTTTATCTGTTTGATATTGTTTTATATTGCTCCCCATCACTCAATTATGTAGCAGAGAAAGTTGGAAATAGAGATGTAGAATACATTTCTTAACGTTAAGATACTACTGAGAAACTGGATTTACAAGTTTATGAGACAAAATATTTCCCTACATGAAACCCCCACGGAATGAAAGTCATCAATCGAGCTTATTTCTTCCTTCATTTTACATCTCCCTTTCTAGAGTAATGCTACATTCTCTTCAGCAATTTAAGGAGGTTACTAGCAGGATGTTCAAAATGCAGCGCCGTAAAGTTACATGGTCCAGAGTATTCATGGCTAATGCACTCACCCAAAATAAGAAAATGGTGATAAAGAATAGCATGCCACTTTAATATGTATTATATTATTTCTAATCGACATTAGCATCAGCATCGATAAATAAGGATTTTAAACTGACGAGACCAGGAGTTTGAAACCTAATAATGGAAGCACTCACCTGGTGAATTGGGGGATACATCAGATTCTTGCAAACAGGACATACAAGTAAGTCATGCACACCGTTCTTTGAATGAGTTCCATGTTTTCCACCCAACCCAGGGCTAGACTTTTTATGAATACGGTTACTATTGGCTTCAGATTTGGTCGTGGCTGTGTTATAATCTGCATACGGCAGCTGAGACTCAAGAACTTCTTTGCAAGCACTGCTTCCAGGTGCCATGCTGATCTAGATGTGATTGTATTTACTTTTCAATGGCTAAGAACCAAATCTCTACTATATCTGTTTTGAATCTTCTACTCTACATCTGTTAAAAGGTAAAAATGGTCAACGCATATAAAGTACACTAAATTCTGTAAACAAATAAGGCATTACTTTTGTTTCTGACACTACCAAGACACACATAAATCCTCACCCAGTGGATGAGAATTTTCCCGAATCATCAATAATGTGAGATTGAAATAATAGTCAGCGCAGAGAGGGCAAATAACAATACCGCATCCCCAGTGGCCAATCTTACATAGACCCTGCATATCATGGAAGAGTCCAGGAAATGAAACACAAAACAAGATCAAACCAGACTTCATATAGCAAAAGTACAGTGTCTGTGCCATCAATTGTAAATGAAACGAAGGGCCAGGTATTACTCCTTGCTTTTCTCTTTCTTTTTTTCATCTTCCATTAAAACTAGCCATCCAAACAATCATAAGGAAGGATAGAAAATTAAATGAAGAATCAATAAACTCAGAAATTCAATCAATCAGCATAGTTATGGTTGGCTTCGCCAAGAAAAAGGGGGGGGGGGGGAATTACCTTTCTCAATTGAACCCAGGCAATCAAAAACTGGGATGAACAGAGAATAATAAGAAGAAAGTTTCGACATCTCATCTCATACATCGGCCCTCTAACAAATTTGTCGTATGCAACAGGGATTTCACCAATAGAAAGACATGCCCATATATAGAAACACAATGCAATAAAATCAAGCACATGACCGGGAAAATGAAGACAAATCCCAATAAAAGCATCCAAAACCATTACCAATCAGAAGAAAAAACAAATCTCACCATATATCAACAAAGACCAAATCAGAAAAAATAGATACCCAGTTGAGAGTTTCGAGCCCACCACCCCATACAAAAACATCTGGATTCAGCTCGAAACATGAGAAAACAGGAAAAACAAGACATTAAACAATAGGAACACGAGCTAGCAGCGAGAAAGGTTTCGTGTCGTGCCACGAGGGCCGAAAGTCGCGGAAATTACCCCGTGCAATTGAGATTGAAGAAAAAGAGCGCTATCTTTGTTGATATCGATGATGAAAACCGATGTTTATTTGTTGTCCGTCTGCTTCAAAATCGCAGCATTGGTTTTTCTTCGTTGCTGTTTGTGGTTTTTTATTTTGGGTTTTTGAAAACAGAATAAATTTGGTCTTTGCCTGTGTCGTCTCTACCGATACGCTCCTGAACGGCGGATGGACCAGTGCCTCTTCCCGCATGCTACGTTTAAAAACAATCCGGCTTTTTAACCATTTTTCTGAAGACATCGTACGTCGTTGACGCTAACTTTGTCTCCGTAGGTAATAACGCGCTTTTGCAAAGTTTCAAATTGAAATTAGGTTAGTTGGCGGAATATTTTTAATATTTTTAAAATTAAATTAAATTAATTAATTTTTATATAAATATTAATAAAATGATAAAATTAAAATTTTAATATTTATAAAATTGATATAAAATATATAATAAAAAAGTAAAAAAATTATGAGAATAAGAAAAGATTTACTTTCTAAAAATAATATTAAATTTTACTGTACTGCAAAAAATTACAATACTCAATTTTTTGGTTCACAGCAACGATTTACTTCGGCTGTATTTGTATATAATATTTTATGTCTTCAAAAATTATTTCAAAAAAATTTTTAAATTTTATTTATTTAAAAAATATAATCAAATTCAAAAAAATAATAAATAAAAATTGCTCATGAAGTAAATGAGAAAATATTTTATTTAATAATAAAACTGTCATCAATAATAGAAAAATTAAAAAATATTTAAAAATTATCTCTATTTTTTATTTCTAAATTATACATTTAAAATTATAATTTTTAAAAATAAATTATAAACATGACTGTTTTAGAAATATAAAACAGAAAATTATTTTAAAAAATAATACACAGACCCTTTATTCCCCTTTTTTTTAAGTCGAGCGGGCGGAGCCCTTAAGCTGAAAATAATTCCACGGAACTGATACTTTACGTTGTGGGTACTCACTAGTCTTCTGCTTTATAATTGTAACATTAAGTTTATTGGCCTAACTGCAAGAGTGTCACTAAGACATGTCTCCTGCATCCTGTTAGATTCTTTAAGGATGAAATTATTTATAAAAATTTATATAAAAAATAAAATTATACGTACGATCTATTATTTAAGAATGTAATTGCAACATTATATAATTTATGAATTATTTTATTAGCATTTTATAATTTTAAGAACAAAATTAACAATTTTATCTTCATTCAAATTTAAAGATTATTATGATAAACCTTGAGATCCATATCCCATTTTGTCTTTTGATGGATATTTTACAGCAATTTGGCAAATAATTTTCATCTTTTTTTCTTTTCTAATTGAGAAAATTTAAATCTAAAACCTCCAAACGTTTACTAAAGTTTCGTACCATTAAATCATCAGTGAAAAATTTAAATTTAATTTATTGTTGTGTAATATTTTTATATTATTAATAAATAAAAAATATTTTTTATTAAAAATTAACATTAATTAAGAATTGTTATCAATAATAATAATGTTTAATAATGTAATAATATATAAATAAATAATAGTATAAAATTAATTTATATTAATAATAGATCAAATTTAACTCTTCATTACATCTAAAGTTTGAATTTGAATTTAAAATTACATATATTTATTAAATGAATTATTATTATTATTATTATTATTATTATTATTATTATTATTATTATTAACAGTACAATATTGCCTTGTTTGTTAAAAGATATGTTGAAGTGCCCCACACTACTATGGTGAGTCCAAAATTGGTGGTCCTCTGCACTTTCCACATCAATTTTGTAAATAGAACTAGCTTTATTTTAATAATTTATATATATGCCTCCTTAACGTTTGATGAAATTGCAGAGACATCTACTTTTATTTTGAAAGTTACAAATATCTCTCTTTCTTAATTTCAACATAAAATGTAGGTCATTGTATTTTCTTTAAACTTACACACATTTCTTATATTTAGTTAAATTATAGAGTGAGCCACATTTTATTTAATAAAGATGAATTTAGATTGATGCATTGTTAATCAAAATATGATGCGATTAAAAACTTTTACTTATAGTAAAGTATTTTAACTAATCTTTATTTTTTTACACGACAATACATAAATTTATAATAATATATTTTTAATTATTTTTATACTGTCTATCTGTATATCTAAATTTCAAAAACAAGAGAGAATCCTTGATAATTTCATCAAAGTGCCGGACGTAAATGTAATATATTTATGTTTGCCATAACAATACAAGCTTAGGGGTGAGTGCTTTTACCATAATTCATGTACAACTTAACTTTATCACATGGGTTGGGACCAATCTAAACTTTAATCGGGACAATTCCATGTACCAGTGATTTCAAAAGAAAGTGTTTGGTGTACAATTATTGATGCATTGCTGCCTAGCTAAGTTGCTTCCATATCCATTTCAAACAAAAATATAAAGAGTATATAGGAATCAAAGTTGCTTAAAAACAGGTGTAACAACTTTAAGTTGAGGACAAAAAGCAGGATGGTATTGATAACTTAGTGTTACTTGTATTTGTTTGAATTACTTATCAAATATGGGAATTCAAATAAAATGATAAGATTTTTTATCTTTCAATTCGAACAAAAAGCTTAGCCCATAGCTACCGATTTTCAACTACATTGGAATCTATTTCATCATCCAATAAAAAATGAAAATGGTTGGAATTTGCATATCATTCAAAACTTTTTATATCTTGTCTAAATTTTAATTAGGGTGCTATTTTTATAAGTAATTATATCATCTCTTCCCTTAATTCATGTCCTATTCGCTTTCTCTCAAGTATTCGTGCGGTCCAAATTTCAAATTCTACAAACATGTAAGAGAAGGAGCAAATAAAGTGTAAATTCAAAAAATTTTGAGTACTATAGATAGCTCAACAAGAGTAAATGTAAAGTAAGTTTAAAAAAGTTAGTCTTCTTTATAAGTGGCATAAGAAGTTCACCGACATATATCATTTAGTTCCATTTTTATATAGAAAAGAAGGAAAGTTGGATAATTTATGTTGCATCCTATAGACTTCTTTGTATTTAGTCTAATAACCATTATTTGATATGGACTAGTTTATCTCTAGACATAATTTGATTTTCAGATTTATCAAGTTGATACAGTAGTAAAGATTAGTTATGCGATCAAAATTACTTATAACTTCAAAAATTGACATGTTTCAATCTTTGATGAACTGTATTTTGGTCTGGTAAAAATTAATTAAGCGTTTAAAATATAAAAATTTCAAGAAAATTTCGTTAATTTTAATTAAATATGCTCTTCTTATTACAGTTTTACTACGTTATGGCCCCTGAAAATATTAATTTCTTGAAAATTTAATTCAAAGGTCGTAGAACATGCTATTTTTCATATAAAATTTTGTAACTTTTTAGAAGCATATAATATATATAAATTTTGTAGGCAATAAATACACAAGAAGTAACAATTTTGTTCAGGGCGTACCCAAAGTATAACCTGACTTAACTATTGTCTACCCCCTCTCATAAAGCATTTTAATGCAGGGTAGGAAAAAACAGGTCTGAATGTCAGTGATCTATTTCAAATATACAGTACCTACAAAACTAGCACGTTAAATGGCATTCAAACTCCATTACTCTCAAGAGAATATGTCCTTTCTTCTTCTTTTTTTTTAAATAAGAGTTATATTTAACATAATAAATAAACTAATTTATAATTTATTAATATAGATAATAAGTTATAAATTAACTTCTGAAAATATTAACCCACTAACTTAATGAAAAAAAATAAGTTTTTATTTAATAAATTATTTTGAATAATTTATAATTT
The DNA here is from genome assembly GCA_020226215.1 of Sindora glabra. Lineage (NCBI taxonomy): Eukaryota > Viridiplantae > Streptophyta > Magnoliopsida > Fabales > Fabaceae > Sindora > Sindora glabra. Next base: position 21,989,698 of record CM035228.1, read on the forward strand.
ATAAGATAATAGCTTTTAAAATATTTTTTAAATTTATTTTTTTATTAATTTATATTTCATATTATTAATAAATAATTATATTCTAATTCTAAATAATAAATAAAATTTAATTAAGTAAATAAATAAATGTATAAAATCATAAATTATAATTAAATTCTTGAATTATATATGAATAAAAATAAGTATATAAATAAATATATAAAATCATAAAATATAATTTATTATATGTTAAGTAATTATATTCCTATTTTAAATAGTAAATAAATAACAAGTATATAAATAAATAAATATGTAATATTAAAAAATAGACAATTCAATTTTAGGTAGTAGTATTTTTACTTTAAATATATTTAGTATATCAACATAACTTAATCTCAAATTAAATATGAATTAATTTGATTAATATATATCTAGTTATATTAATTTATCTTTTTTTGTCATTTTATATTTTTCAATTAGTTCAATAATTAATTTTATTAAACATATATAATACAATTAAATAATTTATTAATTATTACTTATTAATTTTATTTTATGTAAATAATTAATAAATTAGTTAATAGCTAATAATAAATAAATTAATTGTATAAAAATTATTTTACAAAATTAATTGACAAACTAATTAAAATTATAAAATAATATAAAAATATATATTAATAAAAATAAATATGTAAATTAAAATAATTCATATTAATGAAAAATGAACTATAAATTAATAAAAAGAATAAAAATAAATTTTTAAAAAATTTAAAATGCAATAATTTATAAGTTATAAACTACTTATAATAACTTATTAAATTAAAACTTATTTTTTTAATAAATTATTATGCAAAATACTTGTAAAAATTAACTTATAATTTATTGAATAAATTAATAAGTTATAAATTAGTTTATTTATTGAGTAAAACAAACTATTAACTAATAATTATAAACTATTTTATTAGTTACTTGTACTAAATATAGCCAGGATGTAAATGATTTCTGAAGAATTCTTGAGCACTGGCATAAAAATTATGAAGTTGTCTACTATTAAACCGCTAAGTAGCCGCGTATACATATCTTGTAGAATCAAATAAGGTGGAAGAGAATCTTACAATACTTTCTGGGTTAAATATGCAACGGAATTTCATGCATTCAACATTAAGAAAATAAAGTCATCCCCCTCAAACAACATTCTTATTGAGGTGGCCTGAGAGTGTTTCTAGGAGCACTTATCCACGGTGTGCCTGCAATCGCAAATCTCCACAATGCATTTACATGCTCCGGCAAAGCATAATCAATACCAATACGTGGACCTATCAATATGCTTTCTGGCTCAGGACCATCTAAGAGTTCCAAACCACCTGCATTGCATTCATTTTCCCTTCATGAGATCACTAAATCCATATGCCAAAGTTCTTATATGAGAATGAGATGCCTGAGATATTGTCTAACCAGGGCTATAAAGAGGATGGTTGGACCATTCTGTGGAGAGACCCAATGCCTGACCAACCTATAAGAGTTGGGAAAATAATGAAGATTAACTAGCAATAAAAGCTAAAATTGTAAGTTAACATACCTGATATAACCTCTACTTGGTAAGATTAAACATGGAAAATGATGACAAAGGATGATCTGAATCCAAAAAAATGAAAGAGTTTCTTGTATTTTTCTTCTTTTCTTTCTCCATTCTAATTCCAAAATATGGCAAGAACCCTAGTAATATCGTAAAGAGATTAGCCAATTCTGCTCTAACAGATTCCTCTGCATATAGAAATTATATCATCTAAATGCAACCTCTTCAAATCACCATGTGAGATAATATATAGCAAGTGCAGTTGTCAATGTCGATTCTAGATGGGAGTAGTATCTATAAACTTCCAGGAGGAGAAAAGAAAGCACAATCTTTGTAAAGTTCAATAAGCAAATAATCTTTTATTTTGCAACCGAGAAGAAAAGGAATAAAGTTTAAAACTTGATAAAATGCATCAAGTGTTTGCACAAACATATATGAAAGAATATAAATCATCAGCTCATGCAGAATGGAACAAAAATATATGAATTTATCTTTATAAGTCAATCTCAAAATCAATTTACATATCTAAGAATACCGTTGAATACAATTATCCAGCAACAATGAGATACAGTTTTATTTCCTGATCTCATAATAAGAAATATTAGGCTAGCCAAATTGCAGGTGTATATTTCATAAACAAAGCTTCCTAGGTCAATTTATTAACAGTCAGACCACTCTGCCCTTGGTAGCTTTAACTTGATAACTCAAAATGGTATTGTATATAATTAACCACATTGTTTTCCTTTATTGCATCTCAAATAGAGTAAGGGAAGGGAAAGGACAATTCAACAAACTAACCTTTCCAGGGCCAGTAAGAAGTATAGGTTTCTCAGTTTTCTGACCTCGACGCTGCTGAATAACATCCAATCCTGTGATATTGTCAGATATTGTAAGATGACTTTATATGTGCCATTATGCATGTTTGTGTTATTACAAGTGCTACTAAAGATATTGAGTATTTCTTTTTAAATAGAAAAGATATTGAGGTATTTTTGCAAGACATATAGATGTTATTCTTACAGAGGTGCCAAAAGCATTTCTTAAGACTCAACTTTCCAAACAGTTGGCCAGATTTTGGCTTTGTTTAACTGAAACATGCTTCCATCTTTAATCTAGTGACAATTTCACGTTTTGCAAGCAAGGATTAGACAAAGAATTGCCTACTCAAGCTTTCATTTTACTTTTATGTTGTTTTCCTCTAAAAGAGGACTTTAGAATGAAATATTTGAAACACCCCCTTCACATCTAGCTATCATTTATTTCTAAAGATAAACAGTTCAGTTCTGGAGGCAGCAGCAGTGTGATTTCCTTTCACTGGTGACAGTTTGCACATGGTTAGAGAGAAGGTAAACAAGCCAAGACATGAAGGGTCAAGCCTTGTGAATAACTGAGAAGGTCATGTGAGCAGGACATGGAACATTACCACTAACGGGAGCACAAGAACGTATTAAAACAGCAGCCCCAGCACCTTCCTTGTCCGCAACAACATTCAGCATTATGTGAAGACCATAGCAAAGATATACATATGCATGTCCACCTGGTCCAAACTACAATAGTAACAAATCATCTAGAAAAATTATGACAGCCAGCCTTACTCATCTTCTTCAATAAAGGCACAGATCCTCAGATATGTAAAATGAAAGAGTATTAAACAGAGAAAGAGAGAGTGAGAGGAAGCATCTTACAACAGGGGCAGTTCTTGGAGTAATGCCAAATCGACCATGACAGGCTGAATCATTTTGTCGATATGCTTCCACCTGTCTGATATTATTCATTGTTAAATACTAGCCATAGTGTTATAAGGGGTCCCTAGTTTCTCATTCAACTAACATGTACCAATCCCATCCATACCCATGTGAATGTGTTCAAGGTTTTCAGCTTGCGGGCAGATATTTTAGCTAATTCTTGCACGGTGCTAAGCATATGTAAAAGGAAGAGACATACTACTATTTGATTGTACTTCCTATATGTGACAGCAGAAAACAGAAGGAAATATCTCAGTTCAAATGACTAGTAGAAAACTGTTTGGCATGATCTCAGAAAGGGTCATTCTCGTTTTCCATATGAGCAGTTCAAAATTCATGATTCTAACAGGAATCCAATTACCTAACTATCTATAACTTCATGACATTTCACATAAACTGCATTGCAATCACAGAACATAAATTAACCCCTATGCACAAGTCAGCTTCACTAGGCAAAATTTTTTCATTAGGACTGTAATGGCATCCTAAAAACAGGAAAAAAGAAAACACTTTTGATGCAATACATAATTTGTACCATAACACAAATAAGAATCCAAGTAAACCACAAATCAAGTCGCTTTATAGAGCCTTATTAGTTTCAGGAAACCGAGAAATTACCTCAGTAATCTGAAGAACGACTTCGTCCCTGCGCAGAAACTTTCCAAGCAAACGGGGTGCAAGGTCCAATGCATCAATTTGGAAAAAGTCACGAGACAAAATATTCATGTTTCCAAACGAAAGGTCTGAAATTGACAAATGATCCAATATGGGTTTGGCTTTGGGTTCGGATTTGACTTTGAGGGTCATCGATTTGGTACGACGACGAGGCTTACCAAGTTGGTTGTCGTCGTCCTCATTTGGCTCCGTCGCTGGAATAGCTAATGTGGGTTTCGCAACTCGTTTGAATAGCTTCGTTCTCTTCATTCCTCCGCCACGAAAGCAGAATCGATCGAACAATGACGAAGATGCTGATAATGTTGACTTGTCTGGGGTTTTGGCGAGTGAGGGATGACGGAAAGACATGGCAACACTACAGTCGTTAGAGTCAGCACGTCGACGATTCAATTGGCAGCGATAAATTAGGAACCCATTTATTACCGTTCGGTTCTATCCTTTGTGATTTGATTCACAAAATTAAATATTTTCAATAATTTTAATATTTTTAAAAATATTATTTTCATGATTTAATTTTTAGGGATATTTGGTCTGTGAAATTTGATATTTCTGAAAAAGTATATATTTTCAAAAATATAATTTTTAGATATGTGTTTTTTTAGACTATAATATTTCTATATTTGATTTAATATATATATCTAAAAAAAATTTCAAATTCTCAAATATATTATATTATCATATTTAGTTCATATTTTATATTTTTAAAAATTTTATTACTCTTTCAAAAAATACTTTTATTATTTTTTATAAATTTAATTAAAAATATGCAAATAAAGATATTTTTAAACCTAGTAAATTAATAAGTTAAATTCTCTTCAATTAAAATATAATAAATAATTTAATACATAAAATATTAAAATTTTTTAGAATTTAAATTTGAATTTTTATAATAAAATTAAAAATTATTTTTAATATCAAAATATTACTTTCACATAATTCACACATTTAAACTTTTATATTTTTTTACTTTCCAATGCATTAAAAATTATAAAAAATAATTATGAATTTTAATTGTAATTTTTATGTAAAGAGAAAATTTTTAAAATATACATTACATGTGAATATACAATATTAATCCATGTTATCATACAAATTAAATTTTAATATATTAAAATTAATTTTTAAATATTTGTTATCTATTAGGAGATTATATATAAATTAATAAAAGTAGAATTTAAAAATTACTTATTTATTTTTTTACTTATTTGATGTGATTATACTTGTTATTAGGGGAAAAATTGAAAATGAGAAATATACATTAAAAGTGAAAAATAAAAATGAAAATTTTTTAAAATAAATTAAGGTATAGAAAAAATGAGAGTAAAATCATCCTTTTATTTTAGTATCAATATTTTTATCTCATGAGAATCTAAAACACTCACCTCTCCTATAGGAATATTTTGGAAGAAAAGTTAGATTAAAAACATTCTTAGAGATGTTATATTCCTAACGCAAATTTTTTAAAAATTTGAATTAAATATAGGAATATAATATTCTCATAAAATATTCTTGAGAATCAAATGCCCCTTTAGAAATATGGTATTAACATATTTAGTTTATTTAAAAAATATTTGTAGGAATATTGTAATATTATATTTTAACTAATTTGTATGCTTTTAAAAATATTATTAAATTATTAAAAATATCCTCATAAAAAAATTAAATAGTTAATAATGACATGTGATAGTATAAAATAATTAACAGTGTTACCAATAATAGATGATTTTTTAGTGGTAGGCAGTGACCGATGAAAATAACTAATGATGAATGATGAAGACAATGATTACTAGTAATGAATGATGGAGACAATAATTATTAGCGATGAATGGTAGTTAATAAAAATTACTAACAATAAATGATGATTACAATGATTACTTATGATAGGTGGTAAATGGTGAATAATGGTGGTCAATGGCAGTAGTAATGATCAATAATGACCATCAACAATAAATTGTGGTAGTAGTAATGATTAGTGATGGCCAATTGTAGTAAATGATTATAAAATTAAGTGTTAATAGTTGTAAAATCTTAACAGAAGGGATAATAAAATAGTTTATTTATGTTACTATAATATTCCTATATTATAAAAATGTAAATAAAGATGCTTAATAAGCTTTGAGCCCACAGGCCTAGCAAATCAATTCACAAACTTTTTTGCAAATTAGGCTTGTTAAAAATGAGCTTGAGGGGAAAAAAACTAATGACCAGTAACCTTTTTTCATTTTTTAACAAAATAACCAACCTAATAAAGACCTTACCCCAACCCAACCCAAATGGCCCTACCGAAAACTCGATCTGTTAAGCCTAAATAGACATATAAAATAAGAAAGATAAACTAAGCCTGTGTAAGCTTATTCACATAAGCACACAATTTTAATAGGAAAATTTAGGCAAGCCTAGAGGGGACTACAAGTAGCTTACATTACTTTTTTTTATAATAATAAAGTGATTAAATCATTAGACACACACGTAATAATTAAAGATCAAATCTTAGATTTGGATGTGGCAAAGGCATAAAGCCTTCAAAGAAACATTGGCATCTATTTTTTCTTATTCCAAATCTTAATTCCTATTCTCTATTTGAAACCAAATTCCCCAAAATTAAAAAGGAAAACTTACTTTAGTAAAAAATAATTGAACACCAATGAGCAACAAGCTAATAATGAATCACTACTAAATATTGCCGAACCTTGCATAGATACAAAATAATAGAAGGTAATTTCTTCTTTTTCTTCATTCATAACTTTATTTTCTTTTCTATCAGTTTTATATTTGAAAAGACCAAATTTTCCTTAGAAAAGGTGCTATGAAGGAGAAATTGGATAAAAGTGTTGTAAAGGACCAAGGTTTGCTTATGAATTATAAGGCATAGGATTGAAAGGATCAAGGTGTACTTGGGAAAAAAAGTGTTATGAAAGAGATATTGATAGGGGTTTATTTAATATGAACTAGAGAAATCAATTTCTAAATAATATTATAATTCATTTACCTCAATTTAAATCTAACCACAAACCATTACTACTTAAAATGGTTAAACTTGTATTGAGAAATCAAAGAGCTCCATTTTTTAAATTCTCAGTTGCATGGCTAATGTCATCACCTAACTTAGTTATGACCGAGACAGGATTATTCTTCCAATAATTCTATTAGCCTATTTCCATACATTAGTAAACATAACACAGATTTTATTCTTACCTAGCACACATTTATCAAGAAACATCTAACTTGCATTTATATTCAAGAATTCTTTATACAACGAGTAGTTTATCAAAAGAATAGTTAGATTAACTTATAAATTCTAAACTTAGAGCATAAGTTGCCTACACTATGTAAAACATATTCTAATATCCTTATCATGATGATTAAAATTAAATTAGCCTATTATGCTACTTAAATCCATTATCATTCATGTATAAGTATACTAATTTAGTTCTTGCTACTAATCCACTAAAAGATGGGTATTAATAACCCTTGAAAGAGGGTGTCTTACTTACTATGGTGGCAAAGAGAGAAAGTCCTATTGTATATATAAAATATTAACCCTTAAAATAGTAAATATGAGACTTAATGAGAATATTCTACCTATCAATCCACAAAAATTAATTTAAATAAATTGAATAAGAGTGAAAAGGCTTCAATAATCATTTCAAGCTCCCATAACATGTGGAGCTTCAAACATTAAATATTTAACCATTTGTCATTACCATAATCCTTGTATGGTCAATTATCCAAAGGAATATTATCTATCAATACACATCAAGTAAAAGTTTCCAATTATATTAATAGTAATAGCAATAAATATATAAATTAAACTATTTTCTTCCTATACTTCCTAGTTAATCTTATTTTACATGATCTCCAACCTTGTGCCTCTCAAGTTTGCATTATCCCACATAATTAGTACACCAATTATAGTGCTTTAATATCTAACTATCTTACATCATCATTGCTATTCAAGGTATAATTTATAATTTAAGTTATTCTTAAGAGCACAAACTCAAATCATTACATTCATAACAAAAAAATTATAAGAAATCAATCATCACTAGGCCATATATAGCCTATCATAATCAATTAATGTCAAACAATAACTTTATTTAGGATGCATGAGTTAAACATGACAAATGAAAGAATTTTTAGACTACAAATGGCAATCTAATTAGTTTTCCACTCATATTACTTATCATTATATGTGGTTAGGGTTATTCAATCTTATCTCATGTGCCTACAGTAGCTTAATACCTTGTAATTAGCAAAAAGTATAGTTATATAGAAAAAGAGGGTCATATTCAATTATTAGTGTCCAAAGACAAACTCTAGCACTTATAATCAGCTATAATGGTCCTGAGCTAGTTTTATATAGTCATAATTACCTACCATTATCTAGAGATAAATTTTAGACCTAATAGTTGACTATGTAGTCAACTGTAGGGCCCTAAAGGTAATTCAAGCTTATATAGTTAATTACATAGTTAACTACTAGTAAATGCTCTACAAATTTCTATATATGAATATTGTTCATCTACAATAAATAACTGTTAAAAATCATTTAATGCATACCAAACCTCAATGAAGCTATTATTAATATTAAATACTAATCATAAACATCAAAATCCATCATTCAATCCATCCATTTAATATATAAAATCATCATTTTAAGTATGATCATCATTTTGCTATAAAAGCATAAAAATTATAAAAATAACAATTTAAAAAGGAGATTTGGTAGAATATTACTCATTATACTTAGATTGGTAACTTAAAGTGTGAAGAATGATTATTAAAACCTATATTCATCAAATAATAAAGGATTTATAAGTTAGAGTTATGGATGGCTCATCTTTCGCTAATGATTAGTATTTTGAAACCAATAATTTTAAAGGGAAATTGAATGAGTATAAGGAAGATTAAATGATGAGAAACCATTAATTAGTAAGCAACTTACATAAAGAAGGTGAGATTAGGGATGGTTTGATGGATTTCTCTTTATAAGCACTAGGGTTCTTCTTGTTGTGAATTCGGATTATTACATACAGCGAAATTTCAAAATTTTAATTTGAATTCTACCTAGGATCCATGCAAAAAGTATAAATCAATGATTATGATTAGGGTTTTACCTATTGGGCACTTGTATTTTTACTGATCAAAACTTTAGAATGGATGAATCAAACGCCGATCAGAAGGTACAGTGTTTCTACGGTATCCACACGGAGTGAACAACGACCTCTCACCCTCCACGAATCTGCTAGAACGCGTTTCTCTCTCTAAGAATTAGGATTCGATGTTTTCTAAGTAATTTAGGATTTTAGGAAGCTTATGAGCGTGTGCATAATGTGCTGCCCTCAAACTCCTTTTTATAGAACTTAGGCAAGCCACAATCCTAACCCTACTAGGATAATACTTCTAAAATCTTAATCACACTTAACAATCTCATTTTATCCTTATCCTAGAGATAATAAAGAGAGATAGGACTTATCTATTAATTATCTAATATTAGATAATATTATCTCATAATATATTTATCTAATATCTGATAACGTAATTATTTGATATTACTTTAATATCACATAATATATATATATATATATTACGTGAATAACAAATTATTATTCTTAATAATAATATATATATGCACGAAAATAAGTCCAATTAATTGGATATTAATATAATTAAAGTCCAATTAATTATTGTCTTATTCCTACTCCTTTTGTGTGACTCTGTAGGTTCTTACTATGTTGACAATGACTCATTATTAAGCCATAGACAGTCAGCGGTATATAGCAATACATCGCTGCCACTCAAGTAGTAAGAGTGTCTGTGATTCAACATCCACCTAATACATGATTAACATTTTGCATCATAACCCTTTTGTAATAATATCTAAATTGAACTGGAGGCATGAAATGTATCATCCTCGTCAATGTTCAATTTATATTTCTTAATATTGAGTAGACTTAAAATAAATGATTAATATCATATATTAATCCAATTGAGTATGGTCATGCATTTCTAAGTCTCACTCAATCAAGGGGGCCAAGGATATTTCTCTTTTATACAAGAGTAACAAAATTCCATCTACATCATTCACTTTCCTTTGCACGATTCATGACACACCTAATCAATGTCCTATTCGTCATCCTAGTTAAAGGTGACATAGGATAATATTAAAGTGAGTAATTCCTCACGTAAGAAACCGTAGTGACTTCAGGTCAAAGGTTTATGTGTATTTGTGATCATATGAGAAAAATTTGCACGATTCATGACACACCTAATCAATATCCTATTCATCATCCTAATTAAAGGTGACATAGGACAATATTAAAGTGATTAATTCTTCATGTAGGAAACTGTAGTGACTTCAGGTCAAAGGTTTATGTGTATTCGTGATCATATAAGAATAACTTATGACACGTCTATCCATGTAATATTCTCATAGTGGGTTAATCTAGTATATTGTTCACTAATAATGTACTCATGTATTGACTTGATATCACATATCCATGATTCGTAATCATCGGTCATTATACATGCTAGTCTCGATATATTATTACTATCCCTTTTGTAATAATACTTGACTATGGACATTTTAGGAATAGCGAAACTATTCTAAGAATAATTATTATATTAAGTTATAAATCATGCAGAATAATAATAAAATTATAAAAATATAATATAATAATTAAATTACCTAAAATAAAATATAATACATTGTGTATTACTTCAATCATCTATATGATTAGTTCCTAGGACACACACCAACACTTCTTTAGAAGCTCTTAAAGATAATGAACTGAAATGTAAAATGAAATAAAAAGAAATACATAGGTATTTTGAAGATGAAAATGTTGAAGTGTATTTTTGGAAGAAGTAGGTAAAATATAGTTTTAACTCATCAGTTAATCTGGTTGGGCTATAATCAACTATGCCTATCTAAAAAATAAGTCAAATGGGTATAGTTGACTAGTACCTTAATTTTCATAAAAATTTTATTATTTAATTTTCATATTTTATATCCATTCTCACATTCTTATGTGTCACAATGAATTCCAATAACCATATCATTTCTATCATATCACAACCCTGACCTAATCGTGACAAATATAAAGCCTATTACATAAGTTCCACTAGTCTAATTCTATATACTTGTCATAATACTAAATAATATAGATGGGAAAGAATAGGACAAAGTTCAATAATTAAAGGAAGGCATTTCTTTCATCAATAAAATTTTATAAAATACGAGGAAAATAGAGTTATTTATGACCCTACCAAGTAAAGGACAAGTCACTTTAACTAACCAAAAAAGGGATTTAGAGTTTGTATCATTTATCCAAGCCTATACATAGACTAACGCCTAAAGGATAGTTTCTATACAAATGTCATGTGCTACCAATAAATAAAACAATAAGTATCCAAGTGATCTAGCTTTGAAGAGATGGTAATGAAGGTTCGACGTGAGAAACTACAAAATAAATTATAAAGGTATAAGTCCAGAACTTAATGAGTAAATACTCCATTTAAAATAAACCATATAACATAATATCTTGCCACTAAATCATCCTCCTGTAAAGTATATTGCATAGTTATATGTATTATTAATTCCATATTTGGTAGCCTCAAGGGCTTACATATAACCATTCATTAGAAATACATTGGACAAGGATACATAAGAATAATTAGACTTCATATCCATTCATAATTTAAGGCAAGAAGCAAGATTTAAATATATACTTCCATCGTATAACTATTAGACCAACTTGTTACACTCCTTAAAAATTAAAATATTTTTTAATTATTTTTATTAATAATTACATGAATGTAATAGTTAATAAATAGTTACATATAAGATTAGGATAGAGTTTTATATGAAGAAAATAGAATTTTGTGGAAAAATAAAAAAATTAAATTAATTATAGGATTATTCAAATTAGAATTTACTTTATTTATTTTATTAATACTTTATATACGTGCTAGTTAATAAATCATTGTGAATGAATTTAGAACTAGAATTTAATTGAAAAAATAGGATATTACATTAGAAATAAGAAGCATAAATTTACTTTATTTATTTATTTTATTAATACTTTATATACATGCTAGTTAATAAATCATTGTGAACGAGTTTAGAACTAGAATTTAATTAAAAAAATAGGATATTACATTAGAAATAAGAAGTATAAATTTAAATGTGTTTAGAGGAGATATAAATATCAATTTTCCTATTTTACCCCTAAAATCTTTCAAAATTACTAAACTACTTTTAGTTACATAAAAAGCCTCCAAAATCATTTTTCTTCTTTATTTTTGCTAATGACTCCAATGGCTCTTCCTTCTTTATTTTTTCTAATCTTCATTTAAAACTAGCAACAATTGGCTAAGAAATTCAAAGGATCACTCACAAATCATTAACTAATCTAAGGTACCTCACCTTGTTTTCTTTAATTTTGGGTGAGGATTTCATGAAAAGGAAGTGTAGAAAGAATTAAGGATTTCTATATTATAGTTTTGAATTATCTTGAATAGAGTGATCGAGCTACTTCTTGAACCTGCCTTTTGGTCTTTTCCATCAATAAGTAAGAAAATAATCTACTTAAAATAAAGTTTCTATGATTTATATTATTTAGGGTTTATATATTATATGTTATTAGGAATTTTAATGATTTAGTATGAGATCTTGTTATTTGATGGTAAATCTTATACTATTATGGTGTATAATGTTTAGAAATAAAGGATTCCTTATGGATTTGAGTTGTTAATGTATGAAATGCATAAAAAGGTAAAGGTGGCAATCAACATTTGTGTTAGAAAATTCGATGAAAAACTAGTAAAACTTGGTGTATACTCAAGTATAGTACTCAAATATAACTTTAAGGAATGCTATTAGGAAGTTAATATTCAAGTACTATACTTGAACATAGTCCTAACCTTTATCTTTGGATGACAATATTCTAATGTTATATTTGAATATAGCATAAAATGGGGTGTTTCTAAATGACAGTATGTCAATACTTTATGTGAATATTGGATCCAATAATCTAACATTATATTCGAATATAGGGTCTATTTTTCATTTCTAAAATCTTATTTTCTAATATTATATTGGAATATCTTAAGCTAAATGTTACAACCTTAAGGAATGCTATTAGGAAGTTAATATTCGAGTACTACGCTTGAACATAGTCCTAACCTTTATCTTTGGATGACAATATTCTAATATTATATTTAAATATAACACATAATGGGGTGTTTCTAAGTGATAGTATGTCAATACTTTATATGAATATTGGATCCAATAATCTAACATTGTATTCGAATATAGGGTTTATTTTTCATCTCTAGAATCTTATTTTCCAATACTATATTAGAATACCTTAACCTAAATGTTACTTATATTTAACTATTATATTGGAAAAGTAATGCTTAAATGTTAATTATGATTATATGAAAACCTCTTATGGTGAGTTAAATTACCTAAAAATACTATAAGCATGATTATACTACAAATATATATCTAATATTGATTCTGAATGAGGAATGGTTAACTTATATTAATAATATGAATATGACAACATTATATAGTTATAGTTGATTAATTCTCAATTTAAATTTATACTATAAATGCCAATTACGAAATGAATTCTATTATAATATTGGATTATATTAATTTATATTTTATTATAGTTTTAGATCATATTAGCATATATTATATTATAGTACTGGACTACCTTAACATAGGTTAATTGCTATAAGAGATTGTATAAGTATACATATTTGATTATTAAAATAGATCATGTTGGCACATATTTGAATATTGTAATAGATTATATAAGTATATTTGAATACCATAATGTGTATAATAATATAGTATTTCTATAAATATGATTAAATTATGTAAATATGTTTTGTAGTGGTTTGAATAAGGAAAGGCTACTTCTTAATAATATTATTAATGTGATAAGAACACACTATTGTGATTAACTAAATTATTAAATTATGATATATAATTGACATAGGATTATGTGATACGAATGCTAAAATTCCAATAAAAATATGTAAATTATTTTACATTTATAATTGTTGTTGATTTTGTATATGAATTGTATTGTGATGACTCCCTATTAAGGGATGTGTTATTGTTTAAAAATATACAACAAATGGATTATTATTGTGAAACAGAGGGGCTATTATTATAAAATGATATAAAATTGAAAAGATTTGTAAACAGATAAGGTATCTAAAAGGATAAGGTTGAATTTGTGAATGACTAAGTATGAAATGAGTCACAAGATAGTCTAAGTGTTTATTCTTCATTATTATCTTTCACATTTCATATTGTTTATGTTATGTGATTTTCTTATGAATGTGAGTGATTATATTGACTAATGAATTAAGAAATTAAGTATGAATTATGTATGTATATATATAGGAAAATTGTGTGGCTATTTATATTTTTGTTAAGTAAGTTATTTATTTATTGAGTTAATAACTTATTATTTTAATGTTTACACTTTTATAAATGTGCCTACAAAAGCTTTTTTATCCTTACTAACAGCTAAAGAGTGAAGTCCTCCTTGTAGTCTTATGTAGTGTAGTCTTAATTTTATTTTTTTATTGTTAGAAATGTGTTAGGCCTTATTTATATACTTTCTAATCTACTACATTAGAATTTTATTGTAGATATTTTGAAATCATTTATAACATGCGTTATTTCTAGAATATGTGTGACAATACTAATCTTGAGCATAGTTTAGATTTAGTGGAAATTAGAAAATGGGTTCTACATTGATCACAGGTAAGCGGGTTATGACACAACTTTGTACTCTACTTATCTTTTCCATCATTTTTTCTCTCAAATCAACCTTATACCCCACTTGCCTTGTATTATGAATTAATCGTTTAGTATTCATATCATCCCTTTTCATATTTCTTATTTCAAAATATGCTCAAAGCATTCAATTCTTATAATAAGTCATAAGCCATGCTCATCATAGTTATCTTACAATACCATACCTCTATATATGATCACATATCACATTTTCATGTATAATTAACAAAGTAAACATGTTTTATCTTTAATTATTCAATATAATAGCTTAATGTCTCATACCATAATCACAACTTATGTTTTTTATCATCATTTATCATATTTCATCATAACTTTGTGTTTGAAGAACTTACATCCCATGTTGGACCCTTGGAAGTAATGATTTGTCAAGAAAATTAGGCATAGTTAACTATTATATTTAACTATGGTTGCCTAGGAATAAATTTTAGGTTTATAGTTAACTATTAGGATCATGAAGTAATTTTAAAGCTCATTAGTCGATTATAATAATTGACTATAAAGATCTAAAGAACAACCTGAAAGTTTTTAATCGTTTATTAACTTTTAAAGAATAGCTCGTAGTCACATAGTTGACTATACTCCCCTAACTTTCACATTTTGGGGTATAGTTAACTACTATAGTTCTTCAAAAAATTTCATTGTTCTTTAATTTCAAATTTGCCATGAATGCAGATAACAACAAACCAATCAATAAATGCTTGTTAATACAATCTAATAACAATTTATTCAAGTCATTTCCATCATCCAATCATGCTAATAATATCAATCCACACATTTATTAGGCATTAATATTCATATGACCATACAACCTAAAATCATGCAATTCAACTTAGATTTCATAAAATCCAACAATAAGGAATGAAGTATTTACTTATTTAGTATGAAAAAGATTACTAAGATGTTAGATTGGACGTTTTTTTACTCTAATCACATCAAAATTCAATAATTGTTTGAGTCAAGGTTTCAAGTTCCTATAGGAACCAATGCTCATCAATTTTCTCTAAACTCAGAGAGAGATAGGAAAGAATTTTAGTAATAAGGATATCCTTACCTAGATTTAATGAATAATTTAAAGAGAGATTGATAATTTCCTTAGGATTTTTGTAAAAGGAAAAATGAGAAATGAGAAGATAAGAAGTTGTGTTAAAAGAAGTTTGGGAAAATGAGAGAAAAAATGTAATGGTTGGTTAAAAATGAGGAATATTATCTTTAGGGGCATTTTTTGAAACTTTCCTTTAAATCTTTTTTATACTCACATATTCACTTATAATAATTTCAAATATTATACTTGATAATCTTATTTAACTTTTCTCATCTTATTTTTTAAAATTTTATATTCTTATATTTATTAAATTATTAACTTTATTTTATTTCATAATTCACATATAAAATTTATAATTTGATAAAATTTATCAGTTGCCTCAATTATTTTTCTTCATAAATTAAATTCAAATTTAATATCTCTCAAATAAGGTGTAACGTATCATATTCATCATATTTAAATAGCTCATGATTCATAAATCATTATTTAAACAAATTAATCGCATTTATCTTATATGAAATTAATTAATTGTATAATTAAAATTTTTAATTTTTTAGGGTTTAATAGCTTATGTATAAGTCTTTTCCTTAACTAGTTAGAGATTGTTAAAATGAAGAGAAGAAATAGGAATTAATCTCAAATAACTTTTATGCTTAAACTTTTTGTTAGAATAAACATGTCTTTGTCCATATTCATAAAAAAGGAAAAAAAAAACTCATGGCTAGGCTAGAGGGAATAAATCAACAATTTTTGTTAAGGCTAAGTCATTATTTAGAAAAACTCCAAAAAGAATTGTAGGGTGAGTATAATAAAGCATTAATTTAAGAAGAATTAACATAGTATCAAAAATCTTAAAGTGAATGGCTTTTATTGGGTGATAAAAATAGAAGGCTTTTCATTCATCAACTATTACTCATTAGCAAAGGAATAATATTATACAACTACAAAATGATGAAAAAGTTCAGATAGATAATGATGTTCAATTGTAGAAGATAGCAATAAACTATTTTAAAAACTTTTACTTAAGGTTTGACTTTATCTTTGAAGGATTTCTTATTTTTAAAGTGTTTCCCAAAACTTAATGAAGATCTTATTAGTGAGATTAGTGTCTTTGTTATTGCCAAAGAAATTAAAAGTGTTGTATCTAGTATGACTTCTCTAAAAGTACGAAGCCAAAACGGTCTGCATGTAATCTTTTTTCAAAGTTAATAGGAAGCAATGGGTAGTTCTATTTGCAACATTATTTCAATTTTTTAATAATCCTTAAGTGGTGAAAATATTAATAAAACTCTACTAGTTCTTAATTTAAAGTTGAAAATCTAAAGTCCTTGAAGTAATTTCACCTTATTAGCTTCTATAATGTTATTTATAAAATCATTACTAAGGTTTTTGCAAATAGATTGAGACTATACTTTGGTCATCTAATATCTTTGAATCACTGTAGCTTTATCCTAAAGGGACATAGACAATATAGTGGTGGTTCAAGACATTATTCACCCAATAAGAAAGAGAAAAGGGAAAAAAGGGATGTGGTATGAAAGTTAATCTTGAAAAAGCCTATAGCAAATTGATTAGGATTTTTCAATAGATACTTTAAAAGAAATTAGTTTAATAGCTAACATTATCTCCATGATTATGGCTCATGTTTCATCTTGTTCTATAAGGATTTTATGGTATAAGAAGAAAATAAAGGAATTTATACCATTTAGAGGTATAAGATAGGGAAATCCTTTATCTTTATATCTTTTTGTACTATACATAAAGAGGTTTACTTACTATATTAACTATGTAGCCCATGCTAAGAGATGGAAACTAATTATGTTATGTTGAAAAAGAACATCAATCTTTCAATTTTCTTTGTTAATGATTTAACTTTGGGCAAAATACATAACACCCCTTTGAAGTATTGCCTTCTCTCAATTAACTCCTTTGAACTTTTAAACCTTTCATATAACCCTCTTAAGTTTATAACAGTCTAGAAACATTAAATTGCTATTAATAGAAACATAATTGAATGCACGAGAACACCACATATGGTACTAGTTGCATTTACATGAAGATTTTATTAGGTAATATATTAGATTTTACTTTTCTGTTTCTTCATAAAAAAGTCATTGAAGTTTCTAAAGTGTTAAGGAAAGATCAAAGTCATTTAGAAAGCTATGGTAAGCTTTCTTTTTCTATTTTTGTTGTGTGAAACACTTTGTTACCTTGAACATTGTTATAATGCTTTGTTTATAATAAATGTTTGGAAACTAAAATAAACCTCTACATTTGATGACTAAAGTAATGATTTCTTTATAATATTGACTTCAATATTAAAACAAATCCTTATTTGTAACGATTGAGGTAATGAATTTTAATAATATGTTATGGTCTTCATATCTATTTATTTATCTTCTACCTATTTGTATATTTTACAATTTGGATGTTATTAAAACAAATCCTTATTTGTCTAACTATTTAGTAGAATAATAACATAAATCCTTATTTGTTTAATTATTTACTTAAATAATAAAACAAATCCTTATTCATCTAACTATTTGTTAGAATGGATATTAAGTTGTTATCTAATATTTAGTAGTTATTTACACTCTTTATTCTAATATTTTATGTGCACTGCATTATGTTTATCCTTTTACTTATTTTGCTTCATTGTATAGTTGCTCTTAATAATGGAATACTATCTTTTTGGATGACTAGATGTAACTTTTAGTCTCTCCTTAGTAAAATGCTCTCTTTTCTATATATTATGCACTAGAGGATAATGTAATTGACTAATGTTTCTTACTTTTAGCAGAATGGATGATGAAGCGATTGTAAGATTATAGAAAGATTATAATGGTAAGATTATAGACATCATAATTCACATAGGCTCAAATACAATTAGCCATTTTGAGTTAATAGAGCTTATGGAAGAGTTATGTTACTCAAATACTTCAGAGATATGTTACAAGTTATCTAACAAAAGAATAGAAGATGGCTTACTATTAATTGTGGATGACAAGCAAGTGATAAAAATGGTGAAGGCTTATAAAAGGATATAAATATAGATTATATATGTGAAAGTTAGGACTGACTTAATCTGTTTAAGTGGAGTAGCAAAAAATGCATATAATAATGGTAATAGGCATAATAATAGGGATGATAATAGCCAAAATGATAGGATAGTAACCAACAGACTAGTGCAAAAGAAAATGTAGAAATAATGCTTGTTTAGGAGAAAAAATAACCAAGGAAAGGATGTAACTATATCAAGGCTTGATGGAAATAGTGATGACTTTAACAGTGATGATATTCTAAAAAATCCAACTTTAAAGCTATAGATATTGGTAGGATTAGAAGAAATAGGAGATGATGATATTTTTACACCAAGAAAGGAACTAAAAATATATTATACAATTATTAGCTCACTAATACTTAAATCAAAGCTTACTACATTAGAGAGGAAGCAAAAACGTGCCATAAAGAATGATGTTGACTTAAAATATAAAAAGGTGTTAGTTGGGCTTTATTTCTTAATAGACAAAGGCAACCACTTTTAGCAACTTAGTGACACTAAAAAAGATTATAATAAAAAGTATCTTATATTTTATGAAGAAAGTGACATGGAAAACCCCAATCTTGCAGTTAGCATGAAATTTAAGAATGTAAAAGTTTTTCAAGATACTATGAATGAGTGAAATATGAAAAGATATTGTGATGCTAAATAGATATGAAGTGAAAGCAAAAGAATATTAGGAAAGTGTAGAAAAGAAAGCTATAAGTGAAAGATTTTTGCATCACTAAAATAAAAAAAATAGCCTTGCAAATTAAAACATTTAAATATAAGCATACTTACTAACCAAGGTTTGAAAATAACTTGGTCACTTCAACTAACATTTCAAAAAGGTTTTTCTAACTTACTCTTGGATAATTCTAATTAAAAGATAAAATCAATCAAGAAAATGGTGAGGAAACAATGTAAGGTAAATACCAGTAATATGAAATTGTAAAGGGCAAAAAGAAAAATAACTAAGATGAATGAAAGAAATATAAATGGACAATACAACAATTTATGGGACTATATTGCCATTATAAAAAAAAACAATCTTAAAAGCATTCTTACTTTTTTGTTAATCTCTCCAAGAAGAAGATAATTGCTATATTTTAAGAGGTTTTATATATGTATTAAAGCATTAAGAAGGGATTTCTATCTAGTTGTAAAGAGATAATTGGTCTTGATGGTTATTTCTTAAAAGGCATCTTGGGTTCCCAAATATTGAGTGCTATGATTAGGGATAGGAATGACAACATATACCTATTAGCTTAGGTTGTGTTGAATTGGAGAATAAAGACAATTGGAATTGGTTCATGATGATTTTAGTGAAACTAAGGCACTAAATGGACATTTATGAGCAATAAACAAAAGGTACACATTCCTTATGGTTTTCCATTTAATTTTTGAGTTTTTTTTGTTTTAATTTAAACTTTTTTATAATGTATGGCCTTTTTAACAACTTTAAAGGCTTATTGCCGATGTTAATAATAGATATTATATGAAGTGCTTATATGCTAATATAACTACAAAGTATAAGGATTTACAGTTGTAAGATTTGGTTTGGATAATTACTTATGCAAGTACCCCAAGAGATTTTAGCTACTACATGGAAAAGATTAAGAAAATGGATAGTAAGGCTTATAATTACTTGAATGAATTGAATCTAAAGTGTTGGTTAAGGTCATATTTTAATTCAAACATTAAGTGTGATGTTTTGGTTAACAACCTAAATAAGTCATGGAATTGTTATATCTTAGAAGCTAGGGAAATGCCTATTTTACAAATTTGGAATGATTAGAAGGAATATTATTGACTAAAATCCAAACAAAGAGAAAAGGGATGGAAAAATATAATGGTTCAAAGATAACTCAAGCATTAAGTATTTTAAATGATAATATGTATGAATCTAGAAATTGTAATTGTATAAATTAGGACCTTACAGGAATACCTTATAAACATACTATTACTACAACTCAACAAACTAGTGAAGACCTTGAAACTTATATCCATGGTTAGTTCACAAAAGATCTCTATTTGAAAACCTATTTATTTGCACTTGCTCTTATAATTGGCTAATAGGATTGCAAAGTCACCAACCATAGTCATGTCTTGCCTTCATATTACAAGAAGCCTAGTGGTAAGTTAAAACAAAAAGGAAAAAGGCAACTTAATGAGCTAAGGGTAGGGAGTACAACTTTAAAAAAAGGTTTATTACTTGTAGCAAGTATTTAATGGTTGGACACAATGCTAGAACTTGTAAACGTAAAATGCATAAAGATAATAGGTTCATGAAATCTTAAATAACTAGTAAAGTATTACTTCTAACCTAAATTCAATTATTTATGTCAGTGAATAATATTGTTGTACCAATTTAATTGTATTAACTTATATGAGTTGTAAGGGAGCTCTAGTGCAAACTGTAATAACTAATGATTTATTAAATAAATAAAACTATTAAAAAAATATGAAAATATTACAAATGTATTATAATGTAGATTTTTATAAAGAAATTAAATAAATAATTTTTGAACACATTTGAAATTTTTCATAAAGGAAAAGGGCAAAATTGAAACGGAATTATATTAGTAAATATGTAATTTTTTATAAAGTGGAAGGGCAAAATTGAAAAATAATTTATAATGAAAATATATAAATTTTTGAAAAGATAAAAGGCAAAATTGAAAAATAAAAATAATTTTTTAAAAAAAATTAATTAAAATAATATTTTAATAGGAATAGCGATGACAATACCGTCATTCCCATGTTATAAATATGTGATGGGGGAGGCCTTAACAGCCAGAAAAAGAAAAGGAAGCAAGGAAGAAAGAGAAAGAAGAAAGAGAAGAGAAAAAAAAGGAAAAAAAGGTTATGAATTTAGAAGTATCCTTTAGAGAGTTGAGGTAAGTTCTATTTACTCAATTTTTAATTTAATTTTTATTTTTATTTTATTTTAATTTTATGTAATAATTTATAGTAATTGTGTTTAAATTTAAATAATTCCAATTAGACTTATATTTTGTTTAGAAAATTTAAAGAAAATATGAATTAAGGATTATAATTTTAAAATTTCTATTTAATATTATTAGTAGTGTTGTAAATAAAAGAATTAGTAATATAATTGTAAATTTAATTATTAAACATGATAAATAAATGATTTGTGATTGAAATTGCATATATAATTATTTTATGCTTATGCGTAGGAAACTATTAATTTCTTCAAAATTATATAATATTGTTATATTTAAGTTATAGGAAAATTCTGGTGGGAGATATATTAACCATACCTTAACCCTTCAAAGGGGCAACTTTATAAAAAGGATAAATTTTATTCATGTAGGGACATTATATTGGAGAGAGGGATGGGGCTGGAATGAAAGGCATAAAGTAGAATCTATACCTTTTCATCATTCTCACTCGTGTATTATATATTAGTTGTATGTTAAATTTGAATTCAGTTAGATTATGTTGATAAATAATTATTGTTAGTTAAATATTCATGAGAAAATTAGTAAATTCTTTATAGAATTATTTTAGAAATTAGAATGTAAATAGGCTCACTGAGTATTTAAAATACTCATTCTATTATTATCTTAATTATTTTATAGGTGAATCCTCAAATCATATGTGATCATTGGTATACCATGCATTTTGAACTGCTAGATATCTAGTTGTATAAGTTATGAAATAATACTTTTATTTTAATCTGTAAATATAATTGATCTTTTATTTTAGTATTATTGTATCTAGTTAGAAATGAGATAAAAGTTAAAAAAGGCTTGTAGATATATCATAGGATTATAATATATTCACATCGGTCACGATTTCCAATTTGAAATTTTAAGTCATGACAATTGTGATATCAAAGCATGGTTTTAGGTTTTCTTAATCGTGGTATACCAACGATGTAATCTGAGGGATCCATCAGCATAATCAGGTATTATTTCAAAATTCTTAGTACTTGAATAGTATAAATTATATGTTGTTCTTTCCTTTGTGTACCATAGGAATATGGCTAAACACGAGGGAATTGGATTTACTAGTGGGCAATCTAAGATGCCTAAGTAGGCAGTCTATATGCAACAGACTATCAATAGATTAGTTAAAATAGTAGGCGTAAATAAAGATAAAGAGATAAATAAAAATGAAAGAGTAAAAAAGCATAACTATGTGGAAAACAAAGTTAGATAGCCAACCCCAATACCATCAGCCAATAAATTGCAAATTGTCCATAAATTCTTGAAACTCAAACCATTAAGATATGATGGCACTAATCCTTTTATTAACCTATACCAATTCCTTGGACAAATTGAGAAAATTGGAAGAATGTTGGGCTATTCAGAAACTATATTAATTAAACTAGTGGGCTATCAATTAGATGATCTAGCCTATTATTGGTACATGAAACATGTAGATCAAAGAAGCATTTCTGCTCCTTCCCTAACTTGGGAATAGTTCTGTAATAACTTAGTGGATCGATTTTTGTTGCCAAGCATATGAGAAGCCAAAGCCAGAGAATTTAAGCACTTCACTTAAGGAGATATGACTATTCCAAAATATAATGCTCAATTTACACAACTCTCAAGATACGCTATTTATTTGATACCTATTAAAAAAGCTAAAGTCAAAAGATTTGTCAATGGGCTCTAAGACTACTACTTTGATCGTGTCATTATTACTAAGGTGACCACCTATCAGCAAGCACTGAACCAAGCAATTAGGATAAAGATTCATCTATAAGAAAGAATAAAAAAAGAAGAATCCTTAAGTAAAAAGAGATGCATACTCAAAAAGGGGAATAGTAAAAAGATTAAGGGAGCTGTGTTAACTCCCAATACCCTATCTAGGAACATTGGAGGATGATTTGTTAAAGAACCCCAAAGTCAACAAAATTTTCAAAGCAAAAGTAGCGGAAACAAACTAAGATTTTCAAAGGTAGGCAACCAAAGTGTATCATCTCTATTTCAGTAAAGAGAAAGTTTTCTTTATTGCTAGCAATGTAAGAGAGCTCTTCCAGAAAGATGCATAATTTATTTCTAATGTGGGAAACCAGGACATCGAGTTAGAAAATGCATGTCTAGAATGACCAACAATAATAACCAAGTAGCATCAAATGTAAAATCAGCAAAAGTACCACCAACACCTAATAAGAAGAATAAAAAACGGGAAGCTACAGGATCATAAGCACAAGTGTTCGCTATCACACGAGAAAGGTAGAAACATCTAATGAAATAGTGAAAGGTACATTAATTAATTGAAGGATAAAATGTTAGTGTCTTATTTGATCCTGGTGTTATACATTCTTTTATATCTCATAATCTAGCAAAGAAAATACTAAAACCTATGCACCTTCTAAAGCAAATAATGATAGTATCTACTCTTATAGGAAAATAATTAATTATTAGGAATGGCATAGATAATTGCACTATAGTTATATACCAATACCCTATTAAGGTTAACTTAATGATAATAGAGATAGAAGATTATGACATGTGCTAAAAACACTAGATTCTTTTCTTTAAGGATTTTTCTTTTTATCCTATTTTATTCCTTTATCTTCATAATCTCTACCACCCAATTACCTTTCTTTCTTTCTCACCGCGAAACTTCCTTGCCCTTTTCATTATTCGATCTCTCTTTATATATCTCCTAATTTGGCTCTTGCCTCACTATTCCATTACATCTTACTAACTTTTATCATTTAGTTTATCTATTGATTCCCATAATTATTTCTTTACTTTATATGAGCTTCCATTTCCTAATTTTTTTATTTCTCTTAAGTTTCTCAGTTTCCTTTGCCTTTATTTTAGACTATTAGGCCTTGTTCTATACCAAAATAAACCTTGTAACAATCTGAAAAAAAGACACATAGTGATGTGAAAATTATATGTTTTGGTTGTTATACTCTAAACTGTAATTTTATCATGTACAGTGATTTGTAATCCATGACAGCATGAGGGTTACGCATGGTTAAGATTAGATCAACGAGGAATGCTCTGCCTCTTTCTTCAAAAGCAGTTTATGAATTCTCATTTTGTGAATGATCGGGTAGCATTGGTTATTGCATTAGTTGTAATCATACTACTGTTATTCTTAACTTTTGCTGTGAAAAACTAGTAGCTGGATAACACCTTAAGTGAAATAATCAAGCAATGTTGATTGCCATAGTAATTTATGTAATTTGCCATCGGGAAAATACAAATATAACTATTGATTGTAAACATTATGGGATGATCAAATGAAGTAGGAAAATGATTATAGTTTCGATAAAGCCTAGTTCAAGGCTCATTTTGTTTGAACTTTGGCTGAAATCATTGGTTGGGAATTATTGATTGTGATTAGTTGCCAAAATATGTTTTAAAATTATAATAAATTATCAATGCTAGTATAAACAACATTTTTTAAATGATTGAACAAGAGATAGGAAATAAAATATAAGTTAAAAATTGCATGATGTATCATAAGTGGTGTTCAAAGCGCCTGTTGTGTTTAATGTTTCTAATGTGTTGACAATTAAAAAAGCATGTTGCTCGAGTTTGATGAAAACTGATTTATTGGATTATTTAAATATTGAAAGTTCATGTGATTATGTTTAAATTACGTAATATATGAAATCTTATATAATGGTTCAATTCATATGATGACACATAGAATTGATACACAAGCTGTTAACAATTCTATGCAATCATACTCGCCTTCTTGAAAATTCGAGGACGAATTTTAATTAAAAGGGGAGAAATTGTAATAATTAAATATTTTAATTTATTAAATAAATAAAAATATTAGATAAAAATATGAAAATATTACAAATGTATTGTAATGTAAATTTTTACAAAGAAATTAAATAAATAATTTTTGGACATATTTGAAATTTTTCATAAAAGAAAAGGGCAAAATTGGAAAATAATTATATTAGCAAATGTGTAAATTTTTACAAAATGAAAAGGAAAAATTGAAAAATAATTTTTGAGGATAAATATGTAAATTTTTGAAAAGATCAAGGGTAAAATTGAAAAATAAAAATGAGATTTTTTTAAAACGTAATTAAAATAATATTTTAATAGGAATGGCAGTGACAGCACTGCCATTCCCATGTTATAAATATATGGGGGGAGGCCTTAATGGGCAGAGAAAGAAAAGAGAGAAGAGAAAAAAAAAGGGTTATGAATTTAGAGGTATCCTTTGAAGAATTGAGGTGAGTTCTATTTACCTAATTTCTAATTTAATTTTAATTTCAATTTTATGTAATAATTTATAGTAATTATGTTTAAATTTAAATAATTCCAATTAGGCTTAGATTTTGTTTAAAAAAATTAAAGAAAATATGAATTGAGGATTGTAGTTTTAGAATTTTCATTTAATATTATTATTAGTGTTGTAAATAAAAGAATTAGCAATATAATTACAAATTTAATTGTTGAATGTGATAAATAAATGATTTGTGATTGAAATTACATATATGATTATTTTATGCTTATATGTAGGAAACAATGGATTTCTTTGAAATTATAGTATATTGTTATATTTGAGTTATAGAAAAATTTTGATGAAAGGTATATTAACCATATCTTAACCCCTCAAAAGGGCAGTCCTATAAAAAGGGTAGATTTTATTCATGTAAAGGGGCATTATATTGGAGAGAGAGATAAGGTTAGGATGGAGGGATAAGGCTGAAATGGGAGGTACAAGGTGGAACCTATACTTTCCCACCATTCTCATTCGCGTATTTTACATTAGTTGTATGTTAGATTTGAATTTAGTTAGATTGATAAAGTTAGATTATGTTAATAGATAATTATTGTTAGTTAAATATTCATGAGAAAATTAGTAAATTCTTTGTAGGATTATTTTAGAAATTGAAATGTAAATAGGCTCATTGAGTATTTAAAATACTCATTCTGTTGTTGTTTTAATTTTTTTTATAGGTGAATCCCCAGATCATATGTGAAAATTGGTATACCATGCATTTTGAATTGTTAGATATCTAGAGCATAGTATTTTAGTAGTGAAATGTTATATAATGTTTGTATGAGTTATGAAATAGTACTTTTGTTTTGATCTATAAATATAACTGATCTTTATATATATATTAGTATTATTGTGTCTGGTTAGAAATGAAATAAAAGTTAAAAAAGGCTTGTGGATATATCATAAGATTATGATATATTCAGGTTGGTCACGATTTTCAATTTAAAAATTTGGATCGTGATACAAACATAGGAGCTATTGATCAAAGTAAAGTATACAAAACACCTGCAACACCTCTTTTATCATTGAACAACTAGTTAGAAGCCATTCAATATCTAATTTGAAAAATGTATTACTGAGTATTGAAGAATATTGCTACCTTTTTTATTGTCAAATTATGTATTTAGAAGTTGTGAATTGAAAATTTGTTAATTTTTAGGCTATAAGTTGCTTGTATTTAGTTATTATGAATTAAAGAATGTTGTTACTATCTTTTTATTGTGAATTGAATACTTGAATAGTTTGGAACATCTTACAATCATTGTGAAATTAATGCACTAGTGTTATTTTTTTTATTTTTGTCATGTTTCAATCCTAGAATTAAATTATTAGGTTATTGTCTTTTTATTTGGATTGCATTATGGTTCTTTTGTATAGTTGCTCAAAATGTTGGAATACTATCTTTTTCGATGGCTAGATGTAACTTGTAATGTCTACAAGTAGTGTTACTAATGCTTGAATTTATTAATAGGGTGAGAAATGCCAATAGTTACTAGAATTATTAATCTTGGTTTTGAGGTTAATATATTAGTGAGGGTGTGACCATTGATGATTAATAAATTAGCTCACATGTAAGGAATAACTTATTTGTATATGAGCTTTTAATTTTTTTTATTAAGGTTAATGCAAGGACTAAAAGAAAAGAAGTTGTAATCTTTTTTATATAAAATCTATTTAAAATTAGTTATATAAGATATATTTTTAAAATATTTTTCTTATTTATCATGTTGAATGTATGTAATAAAGTTGCAAAATAATGGTAGTATGATTGATAGAAAAAAAGCCACGTTATAAGCAAAAGCTATTCATTAATAAACATTTAACTTTGTACATCTTATGTAATATATACATCTATTGTTAATATTGTTCTATTGCTTATCAATGAGTTTATTATTAAACTAACAAAGATTACATTTTAAAATTATCAACCATGTATTATACATTAAGATAGAACAAAATTTCTATTTACTTTACATAAAGATTGTATTTTTTAATACCAAGAGGTCAATTACTGTGGTATAACCTACAATCAATCTTTATCCAATCTCCATATACTTCATTACTTGATATATTATATATATGTATTCATGTGGCTTTTAAGATTATTAAGATTTAATCTAGTAAATTAGTAATCAATATTATAAGCATAAATTATCTACTTTATATTTCTATTTTCAATTACACCTCTTTTCTATTTTCAATCTTGGAATACAAAGATTCCTGTTTCTTATTTTCTTCACTCTTTTTCTTGGTTAGTTATTTTTTTGTAATATCTCTCTAAATAAGTATAAAATTGAGAGAATAAGCAACACTAAAGTAAATAAAAATTACAATCTTTTATATTAATATAGGAGTTGTCTTCCATTTATCATGAGTTAGTACATGTACATTCCATTAGGGGTTCTAAACCTTGCTACTCACATACCAAAATGTCAACCACACACAAAGTGCCCACTTACAACCTAAATAAAAAATTCCAAAATACAACTAAACTTTTGCACTTCAAAGGGTATTTAGGCAAATTTCAACATAATAAAAAGCATATATCCTATTAAAGCCTATATCCCCACTAATATTTTGAAGCACTTCTCTTACTTTTTATGAGATTCCTTCAATAATTCTTCCTTACTCTTTTCCATTTAAAATTCTTTATCTTTTAACTTTAATTTAGCTTCTATTTTCTTAACCTAGTTTAGGAATGCCTTGGTGTTAGAACTTTTATCATTCTTATAAGAAACATTAACTTCAACTAGAGAAATAATAGGAAGGTTAACCTAATTCTAGTAGTAATAAACTTGTTAAGTAGTTCAATCCATAAGGATTATAAACATATAAGTACATGGAAGGAATGTTCAACCTAGCAGTGAACACTATATATAAGGGACTATAATGTTAAATTCATATATTATTTGTTAACATTTTATGGTACTATAATTATAATACAATAAACTTGCTTTTATGATTATGGTATAGAAATCATATGGTAAGATTTAATTCTAGATGTTTATGGTTATGAAAGCCGAACAGCTCTTACATTATAGTTAATGGTGAAAAGTCAATTAAAAATAATAATAAATATGTACATGTATAGCACTAAAACCATCCTACAAAATTTAGGAATAAAGTTGATCGCTTTTTTGAGTTAAATATTGAATCACAAAATACCATCCTATAAAATCCATAAACATGGTCATTGTAGCATTCAACCAATTTTTATAGCTTATTTTATAAATTTATAAATTTTTACAAACTATTCAGATAATTTTAACCAATCAATTACAAGAATAAATAATTTCCAATATGGCAAATTTTTTTCGTAACCATCATTTATATATGTTTCAGATTTTAAAAAGCATTAGAAAATTAAGAAAAAAATTTTATCCCTTGTCTACACATTTATAGTATCTTTTCCTAAAGTTTTTAATTGTCCATATCATTCTCATCATCGTAAGTACATTATAAAGACAAAGATAAACCCTTGTCTTATTGAAACTAACACTTAAAACATTACAAGATTGAGTGTTTGCTCTTTCCATTCTTTTTAACTCTTGATTCAATTTAAAGAAGCTCACTTGAATTTGATTCAAAAATGAATTAAAGATAACTCAGTTTGATAGGAGTCCTAATAAATTCTTTCTACAGGCTTTTATGTATCTGGAGACAATGCCTCACTTGGTGCTCTTATATGCTTTTCTCCATTTCTGTTAACAAGGATTTGACATTTTCACACTTTTATAAAGTTTAAAGAGGTTGTATGAAAGGTTGAAAAGTTCAAGGGTGTTATTTGACACAAGACCATACTTTATAGGTTTTTTACATTTTTTGGCCTTTGATTTTATTCTTGAAAGTTTTAATGGAGTAAGTTGATGTGATTAATATTTGTATGGAAGTACTTTGTAATGCCTCCAAATAAGAAAGTTAATTAAGTTAAGACTAGACTCTTCTTCTTTATGAATGCAAATCATATTATTTCAAGATAGATCAATGATGGTTTAGGATTTCAATAATCTTTTGACCTTGGCAAGGGGTTCTTTTACTTTATAGAAGAATTACTAAGGAAACTTACGGTCATATTGTTGATAAATTTCAGAAAAGAATTTCCTCATAAAGTGCTAAGTCATTAGCTTTTGCTAGTCATATAATGCTTTCAAAATTAGAACTTACAACATCCCACTATACTAATGTAGACTTTGCTTATACTTATAGGCATTTGTAATAAAATTAAAGCCATGATAAAAATCTTCTTATAAGGTTCATCACATGAAAACATAAAGGTTCATTTAATAATTGAAATTAAATTTATTATAACAAAGAAATTGAAGGTTTGAGATTTTGCAATATAAAGCTTCAAAACAAGGCATTTTTTATGAAACTAGCGCTTAACCTTATAGTAAAGAAAGATTCTTTTTAAGTGAATGTTCTTAGAAGCAAATACGCTTATGGAAGTGACATTATCCCTCTTAATGTAAAAGAAGCAAAGTTTTTCTAACTTATAGGCATTATGAAAGTTTAGCCTAAAATTGTGTCGAACTCTAGAATGATTAGGAAAAAGCAGATAATACACAAGTGATATAGGAAAATAAAGCTGAAGGATGTTTCACACTAAAATCAGCTTATAAAGTTATATTTAACAACAACTATGTTGTTTGAAAAAATCTTTGGAAAGTTATTTGGAAATGGAAGTTTCCTAAATAAGTAAAATCATTCCTCAGGTTACTACTAAAGGATAAGTTGCTAACAAACAAAGCTAAATTTAGTTGAAATATAGCAGATATAAATCTCTATCCAAGATGTGGCAGAGTTATTGTGACATTTTTATATGCTATTGGAAATTGCTCTTTAGTAACCAATACATAGCTTTGCCTTGTCCACCTATCTTGCTAGAAAGAGTTTTTTTAAAATAGTTTAGAAGAATGGTTTGAGAAGAATATTAAATATGATCATTCAATGAATAAGAATGGTCATTATAAGCTATACTTTGGTATAATTTGTTAAGAATTACAACTTAAGAGGAATGACTAGATTTTCAATAAGGAGAATTAATAAGGTAATATGGTTATATAAGTGCATAAATGAATAAATGAATTCCTTAAGGGTGTTTCTGCTCTTGGTAATTACAGACTTCAACCTTTATAAATGTTTAATTAAGTTGGAAAATGTCTGAATAGGATTAGATTAAAATTAATATAAATGACTTTTGTAAAGAGGAAGGTAACCTTATTACATATGATTGTGTACATTAAGATTCTACTAGTGAGTGGATTTAAGGGGTTTAAAGGTGTGGTGGTTGTAGAGTTGTAGGTATTCTCATTAAACTTCAAATTACTTAGGATTTGAGCTTTAGGAAAAATCTGTGTGAAGCTTAATCCTTTGGAAGCTATTTTATTGATTCAATGTGACCTTAACCATATAAATGCAGAATGGGTAATCCTTTAAAGGTAATATATTTTATTCAATTTTTTATTTTCATTTTATATAAAATTATAAATATCAATAGAAATATAAAATATTTGAAAATTTTTTATAAATACTTAACAAAATATAAGCTCTATTTTACCAAAAAAGCTAATTTATAATTTATTAACTTAATTAATAAATTATAAATTAATTTTTAGAAGTATTTCATGTACCAATTTATTAAAAAATAATTTTAATTTAAATTTTATGAAATCATATTTTTTAAATTTCTTAATTATATTAATACAATTTGATATTTAAATAAATATTAATTAATTTAATTTATATATTTATTCATATTAATATACCTTTTCGTATTATTTTATATTTTTAATTAATTTAATAATTAATTTTATAATCATTTATTAAATTAAATTATTAATTATCAATTAATTTATTATTTACTTATACAAAAACAAATGAATCGCCTCATTTACCCATTTTTTTTAAATAACGTCATCTATTTTCTTCAAGGATTTTAATCAAAATGCTCCAACTCATACGCACCGTTTATGACGAGGCATGGGAGGCTAACCTCTGATCTGGGCCTAGGCGTCTTAGTCGGGTTGTGTGGAAAGTTCCAAATGCGCAATCCTACATTATGCAATTCTGTACGATCCTAAATCCATCAAGCTACTACAGTAAAGTAATGTTCTAGACCCTTCCTTCCAATCTCCTTCCCACAATTTTGCAATTTCCGAGTCCTTTCGTTCTAGACTTTTCTTTGATCGGAATCCTCCAGACCCCTCGCCCCCTCCCCGCCTCCACCCTATATCTCTCATTTCCCTTGAATTCGCATATTCGCATTCATCGATCTCTCGTTCTTCAAATCAAATCTTTACGTTCTTCCTCTCCCATGGCCAAATACGGTGAAGGCGACAAGCGTTGGATCGTCGAAGAGAGAGCCGACGGGACCAACGTTCACAATTGGCACTGGTCGGAGACTGACTGTATTGAGTGGTCTCGAAATTTCTTCAACAAGCTCCTCTCTGACGTCACTATTCTCGACGGCGAGGGGAACCTGTTCATCAAGATCACGAAGGTCGAGAAGGTCGATGGTGAGGCCTATGTCAATATCCGGAAAGGGAAAATCATTCCCGGTTATGAAGTCAGTGTTGTAGTCTCCTGGGAAGGGGAAGCTAAGGATTCTGATGGCAAGTCGTTGCTTAAGGTTGATGGGTCCGTGGAAATTCCCTATATTTCTGATGAGAATGCCGATGAGGACCCTGAGCTGAAGATTACTGTAAAGGATGAAGGAGCCATTGGGAAGACGTTGAAGGAGGCTATGGTTTCGAAGGGCAAGCCTCTAATTTTGGAGAAAGTTAAGGCGTGGGTGCAGAGTATGGCTAAAGGTGGGCCTGTCAAGGATGAATTGGAAACCAAGAAGGTAGCGCCGCAGAAAGATAATAATGGAGCGTCCAGTGCTGCTGCACCTGCTGTGGCGGCGGCCAAGAAAGAGGTCGCGGGGGATAAGAAGGAGGCCAAGAAAGAAAGTAAGAAGGGGTGCAAAACGATCAGCATGACAGAAAGGTTCAGTTGCAGGGCCAGGGATTTGTATGAGATATTGATGGACGAGAACAAGTGGAGAGGGTTTACGCAGAGCAATACAAGGATAAGTAAGGAGGTTGGCGGAGAGATCAGCATTTTTGATGGGTCAGTGACAGGAACTAATGTGGAGTTGCAAGAAGCCAAGCTGATTGTGCAAAATTGGAGATTTGGTAGCTGGCCAGATGGGATGCATTCCTTGGTAAGTCTTGTGTGTTGTGAGTGTGAATTTAGATTGTCTATATTGGTTAAATGCAGCTAAGTGTTTGATCAATGTACTGAATGACAAAAAAATTTTGCAGGTAAGACTTGTTTTCGATGAGCCAGAACCAGGAGTAACTGTTGTGAAGCTGACACATACTGATGTGCCAGAAGAAGACAAGTTAGTGTTTGATTATGGGTTTTATAGCATTGAGCTTTTTGTTGTATTTCATGTTAGAGTTTATGCAGGCACTTGGTTTATTTATGTATGTATTCTTTCTGAATGCAGATATGGGAACGCAACTGTGGTGGAGAACACAGAGAGGGGGTGGCGGGATCTTATTTTCCAAAGGATTCGGGCAGCTTTTGGCTTTGGAATTTGATGTTTTCGGATAGCCGCTCTGTGTTGTAGAATTTTCATTTACGGATTTTCAAATTTTCTGGCACGGAAAAGATTAATTTCATGGATTGACAATTGATGATAGAACTTTGAATACTTCTGGTTAATGTAGCCAGAATGTTTCTCAAAGTGTTTCCTTTTGCTTCTACTATCTTGTTAGATGTTCATCTGTTTTCGGCATGGTAGATTTGGCATAATTGTCATTAGCATACTTTATGGACCCTGAAGATGTTATTTTGATCTAAACTACATTTTGAAAATTGTGTGGATCGCATTACATATCTACTTTGCCTGTTCCTATATGTAGAAGATTCTCATAAATGAAAACACAGCGGACCGATTAAATAGTAGGCATCTTAGACGCTGATATGAGTTTGATGGCTGCTTGGAATGGTTGCTTTGGTCAATTTGATGATAGGTGTTTGGGGTTCTTTCAACTACGGCTTCATAACGGGGTTAAATACAAATACAATTTTGGTCATTGTGGTTTGTTAATTTTAAGTTGAGCAACGTCTGGTCCAATTGTTATCTTACGAAATGCTTTCCTGCCCTTTGTTTCATGCTTTGTTTTTCCGTGAGTTTTCTCATGTTAAGGGTGAAACATTCATGTCTCAAATAGTGTAATTGGGAGAAAATTTATGATAACAACGGTATCTGAACTTTGGTAACAATGTTAGATAATAGATGATTCATTGTCTCCTAGTTCGACGGTGTCAATAGGGGTTGCTCATAGTTCTGTTTTGACTGAAGAATAAAAGATGAGGAACAAAAACTCTACAGGTTTCTACGTTTTCTTAGAAACTGCAACATAATGGACAGTAGAACATGAGAACTAACGAGTAATGCTTGATGGACAATATAGAGAGATGTAAGGACTTCGAAAGAGATGTTCTATTATTAAATGGTATTTAACATATTAAAAGTTATATTTTTAATTTTTTATTTTAAGATTTGAAAAAAAATTAATAAGAAAATATTTAATATTATAGGAATTTTAACTCTATATGGTATTATCCTTATTGAAAATTTGATAATTCCTAGCCAATAGAAGGATGGATAATTTTATAGGAAGTTTTATTTTTTAAGTAGTTAAACATATTCATTATTAAATTTGTATTTAATGTGTGAAAATTTATATTTTTAATTTTGATTTATTTTTTTAATTTTTAAAAAATAATTAATAAAATATCAAATCTTTTGAAAAATAATTTTTTTTATATTTTAATGGAATTAATAAAGTGAAAATGCAAAATTAATGTATAAACTAAAAGTGAGTTTTAAGCCAAATGAAATTAAGTTATGGTTTCTTTGAGTGGAGTGTGGGTTTTGAGCTTGGGATATGTGACAAATTTTAGATGTGCCATATATGTGAGTTGTTGATGAATAATTATTTTAAAATTAGTTGAATAATGTGAAAATTTTTCACAAAAATTTCAAGTCCAAGTAATTTAGTCATCTTCCACTTCAAATTAGGAGATTAGGAGACTAAATTGGAAAATGAAAAATATTTGTTTCCAGATAATTGTTGAAATGATGTTTATGGTTATAAGGTGGATGGCCGCAATGTTATTTGTTATCATCATTTTGTAAGTCATTATGAGCACTAGATTATTCAACAATTTTAGGAAAAAAATTGTGTGAGTCTTGTCTTTAATTTCTATATTTGGATTTTGTTGTTAGTTGTTTGCAATTGATGGGAGAAAATGATTTGTTATAAAACTTGCCTTCGAAGTAGAAGATAAGAAAACTTATAATTTTTGTGATATAGAGAGAGAGAGAGAGAGAGAGAGAAAGCGAACGATTGATAAAATCTCTAATTATTATGAAATTATGAACATTAATATCTTAAACTCTAAAAGTGGATCCCATTGTTATGTTATCCAATGGAGATATTAAGGGAAAATCAAATCCTTCTTGTTGGCTTGTTCATAAAACTTAAAGCAGAATGATTTTCATTTTTTTTAATTAATAACATTATCCTCTATTATTTGTCACCATTCGAAGGTCTTTATTTTTAGCTGTGTGATTAGTCATTTTAAAAATTGATCCTCAACTTGTTTGAATGAATATTGTTAGTTTTGAAATTAAATCATGGGTAATAAGTTTCATAGTTACTTTTATATCATTATAAGAATAACTTTTCACTTATATGAAATATTTAATTTGAACTAAAATTATTGATTGATATTTTCTAATGCATCAATCTTTGAAATGCATTTTGTTATTTTCAATATTGATTTTTTTAATAAATATATATATTTGCTATTAGTTTATCTCTACACGTGTGGGTTTAGTTTAATCAAATTGTGCTTTGAGAATAAGTGGATTATATAAATAGGTAGCAACACTAATTATAAATGGATATCCTTTAAGAAATGTGTCTATTATTTTTAGATGGTAGATTCTCTCATTTGAAAATTTCATTTTTACTATATTTTTCTTTTTAACTTCATCTCGTTAAGCTTAAGTATCATAAGCTTTTTACAACCCATAGCTTGAAATAAGGCTAACAATTATATAAATGACTAAGTAAACTAGTAGATGACAAAATAAATAACAAGACAAAAAATGCAGAATCATTACCAAACATCATCATTCATCAACAAATTACTCTATTATTCATCATAACTTTTTTGCTATTCTAATGACAAATACTTAAAACTAATTATTTTTACATACTTTTTTCTTTGTCAATATAATCATATTAATCATATAAGTTGGCCTAAGAGCATACTTGGATATAATGCATTGCATTTCATTAGGCATGATGAAATGATCTCATTTGTGTTGTTTCTTTTTGAACAGTTATAATATAAGTGGGTGTTGACATTATGTGTTTATGACTATGCTTAATTGGGAGGTCCAAGTTGTTTAAATATATTATCCTGCTAAAAAGGTCTAAACTTCAACTTCTAGATCTTTAAGGGCATGAGAATATTGTATCTGTAATCTTCTCACATTAATATGGGATTTTAGGATGCTATTATCCTTTATTATATTATAATATGATTCATTTTCATAGTAATCAGCCACTCATTGATTTTGTAAAATTCTTTAGAAGCGGCATGTGTAAGTTATTTCTATCATACTCAATAAACAATTAAAAATCACTCATTTGTTACATTTTATAAGGTTTTCAATAAAAGATTTATATTATTTAGTTGCTTCTTTTTGTATATAGTAATGTAGAAATAGTGTACATAATATAATTTTTTAGTTGTCTTGGTTGATGTCTCATTTCTCATTTTTATTGTAATTTTTATAGTTGAGTAATTTTAACCTTTGAAGGTACGTTAGATGGTAAGCCTCATTTTTTATGATAAATTACTGTAGTTAAAATGGCTTGCATGTGTCATCTCTCTTGTATGAATCTTTATTGCTTGCTTACATTAGTTAGAATTTCTTTGCTCCTTTGCCTCTTTTTTTTATGGAATTGTTCCTTTAATTTGCAAAATAATAATGTTACACCTTAATTAATGAATGTATATCTAAATAGCCTTTTCTAACTCTAATATTTTGTGCTTAATTCTTGTACTCCTAAAATATTTGGGTAAAATTTACTATCTGCTAAAAAAATCTAAACATTATTTGTATACTTGACCGTTGTTCTTTTATCTTGAGAAATAACATAGAACTCATAAATTTTTAGAATTTAAGAAGTTAAGAGATAAGGTAAATGTTTATCTTCTTAGAATTAAGTACTGATATGAATATATAATGAAGGATCAATTGTCTACAAAGTTTGGATTAACTATTTATGTGATAAGATAACGCCTTTATCATTGCATCTCATCTTTAGGCATGATTACATGATCCCATTATGAATTTTTTTTTTGGTTATAATGTGAATGGGTGGTGGCTTTATGTGTCTATGACTATGCACAACTATGACCTTTTAATTACCCAAATATATATATTTTCTTGCTTAAAAGTTTAGACTTATACTTTTAGATCTTGAAGGACATTGGAATACTATATCTATAATATTCTCACAATATTGCTTAGACTTATCGAATTAGTGTTATAGATTAAGATTGTGTTATTTTCCTTAACTTTTTTATTTTTCTATGGTTTTTGTAGGTTTAAAAAAATAAAAGGTATCTATTTGCATTTAGAAGGGAAAAAGACCTTTGTGTAAAATACTAATAAAAAATAAAATTAAAATTTATCGATGCAACTTGCCTTTTATTTATTCATAAAATTATAAAATATAAACAAAAATACATTACACATGTATACTATTGAAGAAACAAAGAAACATGGTCATCAATACTAATTGGAAAAAAATGAATTATACATTTACAATGATTGAAAAAAAAAAAGACTAGTGGAAAGCCTTAAATTTTATTTATTAAAAAAGTCCTTGATTTTTCTTAAATAAATGAAAGCATTAAGAGTTATTTTTTAGATTGTTTATAAATGATTTTCACCAGGAACAAAGAAAGACCTTATAATCTAGGAATCCTATATTTCTTTACAAAACCTTGTATGCCAGTAAATTTCTGTAATGAAATAACAATTTCTAGGGTAGTATGTAATCCATATTGTTATATAAAAAAAGTTATTTTGTTATTTTAAGTACTAGTTAATTCTATTAATAAGCATAATGAGCAAACTAATTTATTGATGGAGGATGTAAGTAAACCTATACGCTACAA
The DNA here is from genome assembly GCA_020226215.1 of Sindora glabra. Classification (NCBI taxonomy): domain Eukaryota; kingdom Viridiplantae; phylum Streptophyta; class Magnoliopsida; order Fabales; family Fabaceae; genus Sindora; species Sindora glabra. The sequence goes on from CM035228.1 coordinate 22,028,107, forward strand.
AATGTAAAACCTTATAAAATGTCAAGTTAGTATTGTTTTCCATACTATAGTGTCATTGTGGAATGTCTTCAAACTTATTAAACCATATTAGAAAGGTTTGATAAGTTACAACACTTAAAAATTGATGAAAGATGATCCATGCAAAATTGTTGATCCTTTATTGTATTTTTTATTTTCTTAAACATGTTGATATTATTAAATTTCTTATCATACATTTCCCAACTCTGTGTTATTGACGTCCTCTGCAAGTAGAGCATGGATGTTGATTATATGGAACCTTATGGCATAAGTGATCGTAGGCAATCTAAAGGACAATTACATGATAAGTCAAATGGCATTAGTAGCCAAGGGAATAAGGACAATTACATGGTAAGTTAAACTTTAATTGCATTATATCACCACTTGTTTTTTTACTTTTATTTTTAGCGAAAAAACCTCATTTGCCTAACCTAGTTTAACTGACACTTTCTACTTGAAAAATGAAAATAAAATATTTGAAAGTTATGTTTTTATTACAATCTCAATAATATAATTTATCAACTACCCTAGTTAGATAATTCACACTCTCTAGGTTTTTATTGCCTGTTGCTTGACATTTGCAACCTTTTCCGACTGACTTTTCATCACTAGATACATCCATAAGTAGATCTCCAATCATGCAATCCACCTACTATTTTCCAACCTAAATGGATTTTCATCCTCTGATAGGAGTTCTCACAACATTGTCAATAGCTAGTGTTGTGAACAACTCCTCCATTTACACCTAAAGTCTTATCTCTATATAGGTCACTTTAGTCATTAACTAGTCAAGGAAGACACTAATATTCTCTTTAAGGAGTTCCATGACTACTTCTAAGTTTATAATCTTTGCTCCAATAGTCTGTTGGAATATATTATATCAGTGTTGACTTGTCTAAAAATAATAAAAAAAGGCAAATGTATTAAAGTTCACCTTCTTTTATAAGGTTCCACCATTTCAAGTGCCAATGAATGGTTCCTTTTACATCAACACCATCTTTTGGAGGCTGGAGTTAAGATAAGAATAATACAAACAAATAAGGTCATTAAAGTATAGCAATAAACAAGTACAATAAACAAGCAAATCTAAATGGATGCAAGTGTCATAATAAACTCGATCTATTTACTAACCTTTAACTAACCAAGAACTAATATTGGATGTTGTGTAATCATTTAGAATAAATTCAACAGGAACACCTAAATATTCTCCATATTATTAATAATGGTGAGAATATATATCCCCATGATGATAGCCATACAAAAGTAATGCATTTTTACATATTGGAAAAGATGTCTCACCTTAATGAAATGTCTATTATACACAAATATTTAGACCTTGTGTTCGACTTCCCTATTATGGCTATAATGGCTGAGGTGTGATTTTCTATCAAAAGCTCAACATTAACAGCCAATCTTATGTGATCGACATCTTTTCCAATTATTAGAAAAGAAGGATGTTAGTCACTTATATTCTTTGGTTCATCTTCCAAATGTATTAAAGGTATTGCAATCTACAAAAATTTATGAATAGTTGGTACTATAGATATACAAAATGTTACTTTATCTAATGGTGAACAAACACCCTAATCTATCCATCCAATGGTGCATAGAACTTACTTCTTTCAGCCAAATGCTCAGGTTACATTATCCAATCCCTATCATAGACCTTTATAGGAGGATTACAGACAATATTAACCCTTATTTCAAGCATTTTAATGCTTGTAATACGAATTGTTCATGTTGCATAAAAAAATGATGAAACATTAGGTAGCTGTATTGTAGGGAGCAATCATTCATCAACATAGGAATTCAGCTTTAATCTTTGAGGCCTTAGCCTAGCCTAAATATCATATTTTAGATAGCAAATGTAGTTTATGGGTCCTATTAGAATGGAAGCAATGAATTTTCTCCCAAATTTTTGTGAAAGGATTTTTCTTTTGGTAAAGCATATTTGCTTGATTAATTATAGTTAACTATTATGTTAAAAAAAGTAAAAATTGTGTTATACAACAAAGAGATTTTTTATAATTAATAAATTAGGAACAAAGGAAGACAAATGAAAATTTTGTACTTAAGGTCTCAAGTGGGAACTGAGAATTCAAGGTGTGGCAATAATTGTTTTCATACAAAATCTAAAGCAAAATTTGAGAGAAAAAATGGTTTAAGATAAGGAATGGAGTGTTTCATGTGATAATGCTCATATTTTCTAAAAATGGTGTAATTGAAATTAAAAACTTTCATCTTATATAAAATTATATTATTAGATTAGATTATTAATTAATTATTAATATATAATTATGTTATATTATAGAATTCTTTCATTAAAAGCTCCTTTTGAAAAGTAATGTATATATAATTTTATTTAAAAACATACCTATAGGAATAAAATTACAGCCTTCTAAATTATGTTTTATTATAATTATGATGGTCATTATTTAATTTTTTATTTTTTATAATTAAAATATAATATTTTAATTTATAATTTAATATAATTTAAAATTATGTGCAACATTATTATACTCATATTTATTATGCTCATAAATTAGAACATTATACTTTTTCCAATAATATATATACTGCAAATTAATTAGAATAATGGTAATTAATGTACTTAATTACACAAATTAAGGAATAAATTTTAAATGCTAGTAATAAAATAAAGATCGACTAAGATTACCAATAAAAAAAAGAATTCACTAATCCTTTTACCAATATAAATTAAATATTATAATTAATTCACTTAATTATAGAAATCAAATTGTATAACTTAACAAATGATAATCTTACATTTGCACTAGTCAAAGATTACTAACAAGGTAAGCTTGAAGTTAAATACCACTTATCTATAACCTAAATGCCTTAGCATTATCCTAAATCTCATTTGCAAATAAAAAGTGCACAAGTATTTTTTAGAAAGATCCTTCATTTCTAGAAAACTAGAAAGAGAAAAATAAAATTCTACGAAATTCAAAATTTGTAAAATAACATAGAATCTATAATAAATCCTAAATAGAGGCCACAAGTTATGATGGAATAAGAATTTGTTCAAATAGCACAAAACCCACATAAATTTTATAGAAGCCTCCATGAGCTCAAAAAATATGAATTTCTTATAACTTGACATGGTGATATATTTCTTATAGATTAAGATGAGCCCACGAATTATTGGAAAGCTATAATGGGTTAGACTTTAGGGTTTAGAACTTTAAAAAATTTAAGATTTACAAAATAACATGGAATCTATAATAAATCTTAAATAGAGGCCACAAGTTATGATGGAACAAGAATTTGTTCAAATGGCACAAAACCCAGGTAAATTTTACAGAAACCTCCATAAGCTCAAAAAATATGAATTTCTTATAACTTCACATGGTGATATATTTCTCATAAATTAAGATGAGCCCACAAATTATTGAAAAGTTATTAGTGGGTTAGACTTTGAGAAGTGGCTTTAAGTTTTAACCCATGCTAAGTTGTAGTTAATCAAAACTAATATTAACTCGAACAATTCCTTTAGTGACATAAATCTGATCATATGGTTTGGTTATTTGGTGCAATGCCTTGTTAATGAATATCATACATATATATATGTATATATACGCTTCTTACCTTGAAAATAGTTAGTTTTGCTTTATTGATAAGATATAAATGACTACTACGATCTCTTCATCATTGAAATGCATTCCTTTTATTGAATGGTATGCAACAAGTATCCACTATTCATACAAAAAAAAAGATAACAGAGTGGTTTTCGCTAACAAATATTTGCATGAAAAAATATACACTAACCACATATGCTTGCATTATGAATGTCATGTTAGCCAGCCTTATTAACATAAGGATAGCGACATCCTTCTATAATGTATGGTATAGCAACATCCTTCTATAATGTATGGTCATTGATGATTATGCATTTTTAGGTCGTTCATTACATGAAAATATGATTGGGCAGCCCTTTTGTTTTACAACTAGATACATGAGTAAATATTCTAATTCTACACTACATCACAACCAGAATACATGGAAGAGTATCAAATGGTACTTATTATATATAAATTATATTTTTTGATCTTGTACTATGCATAATTTCTAAAAAAAGTAATAAATTAAGTAAATTAATAATTATTCTTTACCCTTTTCAATGTTAAATTTTATACTAAGTAGTATTTAAATTAAAGATAAATTTTATTAAATGTAAAAAATTAAAAATAGAAACTTTCTTGGCATTAGCTAATTAATTCAATTAATATTTAAATAAATAGGAAAATAATAAATATTATTGTGCTATGTAATTCTTATCCACTCCTTTTAATTGTATAATATATAATAAATGATATTTCAATAAAATATATGATTCATTAAATACATAAAATAAAATTTAAAAATGCAAAACTTTCTATAACATGCTAACTATTAATCCCAATTAACATATCAATAATTTCTGAAATTCAAAAAAATAATGACTAATAATCGTTATAATTGCAAAATTAATGATTAGTAATAATTATATTAATATTAATGGTATGCATTAGTGTAGAATTATAAATATTTGTAAAGTTAATTTATTGCACTAACTTAATTAAGATAATTAAAATCGAGAAATATGTAATAAATATGGATAATATATGTATGAGAGATCTAATCCCTTGCATTAATTGTATGTGTATGGCTCATGCAACATAGTATTCATTAAGAAGGAACTATAAATTAACACCGAAATATGAAAAGGACACTCGTTATATTATAAGGTAGGAAATATTATAGTTAATATATAATATAAATTTTTTTATCAAGACTACAACAGAATATAATAAAATATAATTTCATATTATAGTAAAAATCAAGGTGAGATATATTTTAATACAATGATAAAATATGAAATAATATAATTTAATAATATTATGAAATATAAGATAATACAATATAGTATTAGGTAATAATAATATTTCAAAACTATAATGGAACAAAAGATATTATAGTTCAATATGATACTGAAATATAAACCATTATAATCTAATATCACAAGTCAATATAAGCTAATATTATAATAGAGTATAACCCAATATAATTCAATACTATATGAGATTATAAGCTACCATAATTCAACCTAGTGAAATATACGTACATACAAACATGATTTTATACTGTCATATAACATTTTGATGCCTTATTTCATTACTACGATTTATATAATTGGTTTTTACTAATCACATACTAAGTTATCTTGAACTTCAATACTATTTCATAATTAATTAAAAGGTTACAAGTTTATTGGTTACATTGAGTATAGACAATCAGAAAGTAATTTGGATACTTTTATTTAAGTATATACTGACTTATGGCATCTCATATTGTCATATTATGTTATAAGCATATAGAGAACAACTTTGGAGCCATACTTGCTTACAGCCTCAAGTATAAGACATAAACTCTTAAGATTTATTGCGAAACCATTGCAAAAATATTCAATTTTCCCCCAAATCAACATATATGTCACAAAATTGAGAAGAGGATATAACATAACAATCCTAAAATTGAGAAAGGTTACATAGATAGTGAGAATTACTTCTTACAATTTTAAGCTACTAAAATATGTATAACTTAACTGTGAGGGATTAAAAGTTATCTACTAAGTTAGAGAGAACTTCTATTACATTTAATATCATTTTAGAGCAAAAAGGTAGATTTATGATAATTTCTTTCTCGTAAGTTTTTGTTTTCCTGTAATAACTTTCTCTGTCCATATGTTGTTAGGCTCATAATGCTAACTTTTGAGAGTGACCTTCTACTGTTTTTATGGTATATTATGAAATCAAGGCTGTATACAAACATCCTATAAATAATGTTTGTATAAAGGTTACACGCCATAGCCTAGTATAGGAAAATCCTACAAAAAATCACTTTATAGCTATGACCCATGAATCCTCTTTTTGTATGCCTATATATACGATCCATTTTAATGTTAATGAATGTAGAAAATTTTTCTTAGTAATAATTTTTTGCATGATTTTGGCATAGTTTTTCCTCACTATTCAACAATGATGTAAGTAATATTTTAGCATTTATGAATACAATGATATAAACATAATTTAGTAATAATTTTTTATTTTCACAGTGTAAAGATAGTTCCTAAACTTGGTGCTTTCGATTTGTATAGTACATTCATTCCTAGTATGTTTGATAGAAAATTTGAACACCATAAAAGCACTAAAAATTAAAAAGCAAAAAGGATTATAGTTGTGCATCATTGTAGAAGGAAATTTACTTATCTATTAACTAATAAAAAGAGGCAAGCAAACAAAACTACTGCGACCACTTAAATTATGTTACATTTAGGATAAATTCAACTAAAGATTGCATGTCCTTAAACCTTAAACTTAATCAAGAATCATTTTTATCTTTGTCTTTTAGTCCTTCATTAGTGATGTAGGGAAGAGAACCTTAAAAGTAATGTAAAGATATTCTTTCTTCATGTTAATGTGCAATGGAATCCCTTCCTTTTTAAATTATTTCACTTCCTCAGGCTTTGTAATACCTTACTATTAAAATAGGTCTATCAACTAAGTGTCCTATGATTTTTTTAATTAATTGAGATATGCAATAAGGTAATTTAATGTTAACCTTTAAACTTATGTCCATCAAGTGTTCATCCAAGTGCTTAATGGTTTTCTTAAAACCAACAAAGGCTTCAACCTACTAAATGCATAGTATCGATTAGCACACATTACATGCATCCATATTAGTTATTGAATAATTTACCAATGTATAAAAGTTAGTTACCCTTAAATTTCTAAGTTTTCCATCTATTATTGAATTAAAACTTATATAACACATGTCATATTTGTATCAAACACACATATGAAACACATATAAGAGTAAAAGTATTTCTATTCTCCAGCACCATGTAATAAAATTATATCATAAATACAAGTGTGTTAAATCAAATATGCACACAATTGGTAAGTTTCTCAATAGTGATAGCTTTGATGAAAATAGGTAATAGAACACAATAAAGTGTAAATGATTAAAAAGATCATATAAAGTTACATAGATTTACTATAGTTCTAGCCATTGCCACAACTGGTAATCCAATGAAAAAAATGTTTTTAGCCTTAAAAAATAAAGAAATGTCACAATTATACAATTGCAAAAAGAAAAAAAAATCTTGTTAGTTAGTGTATGTTCTTGACATAACATATAAACTTTGTGGGAAAAAAGTTTAAAAGCTTACCTGCCTTTCTTGCATACCTTTCTTAACATCAATAGCAATGAAATACCCCTCATTTTTATACTTAAGATTGGGACATTGCTTACAAACCTAGACAAGTAAGTATAATAAAGAGAAAAATCTTCTACATACATATATAACATGAATAAAATAGACCAATAAACTAACCTTCTCCCTTTGGGTGCCAAGAAGAATAGAGAGAATTTAGCCATGAAATTTAAACTAGAAACCTACACATATTCATGAAAGGAATCATCCTTGAAAATATTTCTATAAATGCTGTTAACTTGCTTTGTCATTTGTTAAAACATTTAAGACCAATTTGCTTATGGTAACTTTGAAGTTTTAAGCTCAGGTGAGATTGAATTCCAACTAGAATCTTAGCTATTTTTTAAATGAAGTTACAACACAAATAATATAGACATCAATATAAAAATAAAATGGCTGGATATTTCAAAAATACACCAAATTACCTTGTCATTATTTGCAAGCATTAAATCTTGTACAAATACCAAAAAGAAGTTCAAAATTTCTAGTTATTTTTAATCTTAAATATGAAGATAGATTTTTATCATCTCTTAATAGCTACTAGATCAAAAATAAATTCATTTTTGCATTTGATTTGATTGAATTTAGCATGTTTTCATAAAGTTCATCACATAACTCATCTCAGGATCATACTTGCTTCATAATAAAATTAACATCTAAATACTCTATGTAAGTTAGATAACATATTTAATATCATTATGTCATAATAGACTTTATAGAACTCAACATGACAATTTAATTATAGAAGTAATAGCCTTTTCTTCCATCTTTTAACTAATAATGGTTAACATTTAGGTAATTAGTAAGAAGGAATCGAGAAGATGCCTTTCACAACATACAACACAAACATTTACCCTATCATTCCTTGATATCATACTAGAACATACTGGAATTGATTCTTATGAAACTATGCATTCATAATTTCATAAATTTTTAGCATCCATGATATACTTTGTTTTGCCTTATAATTGGAAACTAACTTAAAACCTAGAATCAAAACATCCTAACTTATCCACGTCCATCGAAAGACAATCAAACAATCAAAGATCTAAAATTTTAAATTGGTTTGAGCATGAAACATAGATAAAAAAAGTAATGCTTCTAATATATTATTCCAAATTAGTTATTTTTTTCTCAATTAAGGATTCAAAATGATTGAATTAAATTAACATCATCATTCAAACTCAAAGAATTAGTTTCAAAAAATAAAAAAATGTAAGTTAAAGCTTTTCTACTTTGGGCAAAAAATCTAAATCAACCTATGAAGGTCCCATTGTACAAATCTAGTTTAACTAAACCCTATCAAACACATATAATGGACTCCAACTTTTCAACTTACTCGAACAAACAGAACTACTAAGCAAAATTTCTCCTTGCTAATTTTGTGAGGAAAAAACAAAATAGAGTGTGGAAATGCATCAACACTGACCTTCATTTCCAAATCTTGTTCTAAGTATTGTCCACATGATGCAATTGAAAACTTTTTAGCCCTCTATCATCATTTATTGCACTTCCCCCTTTTCCAAACCCTAACTGGGTTTAATATGGCTTTGCAGCTCTTTTCCAATTTGCTCTAGAATTTTCTATTTCATTGCCTTATCATTAGTAACATGGAATACATCCATTTCATTTATTGGGTTCCATCTACAATTTTCATTAATTACTATTTCCTTTCATAAATTTTTCCAATCAAATTATAGTAATTTTTAAGTGAAGGTTGTGATTACATAAAATTAAATAGATAATTGTTGTTGTGACACATCATTCTAAGTGCCAAAACCTTTAGAGTGCCATAGAATGTGCTAAAAAAATGCATAACTTAAGATCAAGTTGAATGTGAATTTTTCACACTTTTGAAAAGAAAGATTTAGCCTAGAGTATAAACTTTTTATAAGAAGATGGACATGAAAAATTAGGAGTAGTGCTAAATGAATCCATCTAATATTTTTCATACAATAATTTATGTAGATTGGTCATAAGTTGATTGGATTAGATAGATCAGCAATTTTTGCATAACTTGAGTTTAAGTTGGATGTGAATTTTTCACACTTTTAAAGAAAGTGTAAGATTTAGCCTAGAGTATAAACTTTTTATGAAAGGATGGACATAAAAAGGTGGGAGTAGTGCTAAATGAATCCATTTACATTTATTTTTCTTTTTAATGGATTGAATTGGATAGACTAGCGATTTTTGAAGAATTCCATTTGCAAGCTACGGATTCAAAAATTGGATTTGAAGAGTTTTCTTTTTTAAAAAAATACTTTTAAGTATAAAATAAAAATCATAATTTTAAAAATTACACATTTAATCATTCTTAATTTAAGTCAATAATTAGAGGATAAATAAATTATAATAAAAATTAATTAAATTTAAATTTATTAATTTAGGAGTAAAATTATTAAATTAGAAATAATTAATTTAAATTGGATTGAATTGAAAGCTAAAGAATTGAGTTATAAATATGAATATTGGAATGATCGAATAAATATTTGTGTAATTTGTAAGTTTAATTTGAAGATAAAAATGTTAAAAAAAAATGGAAAAAAAATAAACCCCTTGGCGGATTATTTAATCCGCTTCAGTCGGTAGTGTGGAGGTTCAGGTCCTCACCGTCTTCTCTGAGAAGGGATTGCAAATTTTAAGAATGTGGTGTGGCTTGATGCTGCTGTCTGAATCATGAATGCATAGTGTTTGCAAGTATTTGTTCGGAACCAACAATGGATTTGAGGAAGACTGCAACTGGCGGTGATGCTGGAAGGATCCAAGATAAATGCCCTCATTCAGACTCAAATCAAACCATTATGCTGGCTTTAACTGCCATTATTATTAACTTTGGGACGAAGAGACAAGTAGCAATTTACAAATCCTCTCAAATCCTTTGAACCAACAATTGATTGAATATAGTTTGAAGAAATACAAAATGGAAGTAAAAGTAAAAAAAGAGAGGAATTTGTACGTCGCCTGAGAGATTCGAACTCTCGCGGGAAACCCCATGTACTTAGCAGGCACACGCCTTAACCACTCGGCCAAAGCGACTTGTTGACGAAGTTGCCTTTTCATCTTAGTTGTTTACATTAGAGTGGGCCTTCGCTAACGGGACTAGTTTAGTTAGCATACACCGTACAAAAGCTGCTCACTTTTTTCAACATTATCTCCGGACCTTTACCGTCTATTTGGTTGCATTGAAAATAGGAGAGAAGAGAAAAAACGGGGTGAAAATAGAGGTGATTTTACTATTTTCATCCGTTTGGTTGCAAGTGAAAACCGGAGAGAAGAGAAAAAAAAAATTGAAACCGTACATGGGTCCCACCTGATGAATTTCTCCTCAGTTTTGAGGAGAAATGAGGAGAAAAAGCAAACCAAAACTTCTGGTAGCCAAGCCATCTTCACTGTGCATCGGAAGGAAGGACTTGCGGCAACAAGCAACCGAGCCATCTTCACTGTGCATTTTTGCCGCCGACGAAGCTCCGATCAGCCTTATTTCTACCGGTATCCTATTTTCCTTCTTCCTCGTTGTCTATTGTTGCCGTCTTGGAGGTTCCTCCGTCCGTGGATGTTTTCCGGTTGAAGCTGTCTCGATTTTGGTTCACGTCGGCCGGGGAAGCTGCCCAGATGGACGATCTGCAGCTGCAGATGCCCGACGGAGCAAGGCCGACCGGATTCCTGCTGCTCGACGACGGCAGATCGGCAAACGGACCCGGTTTCTAGTGCTGACCCAGTTGGACTGGGTCAAACCGACCCGGTTTGACTAGGTCAACCCGACCTGGTTCTATTTTTTTTAACATATTTAGAAAAAAAAATTGAAAAATTAGAATATTTGTATTCTGCATTAATTATTAGATTATCCTTAGTTTATTTAAATTTGGATGATTATGATAAAAATATGTAATTTTGAATACCATGATTTTATTTGGAAAAAAAAAATGTATTAGAGAATTTTGTCCTAGTAAGGAATAGATATGAATTATCTGATTCATTTGAACATAATATATGTGAATTGTTTGAAAGTTAGAAGATGAAGTTTGCTATATAAGGGTATTGTTTATTTCATTGAAAAAATTACCCTAATTCCTTGAATTATTTCGATTAAGGGACATAATGTTCAGTACTAGTGATGATAGTTAATAGTGCAATATGAATCTTATTAATTTATTTCTTGATATTATTAGCTGACATGCATATAAATATGCCCATGTACAATCCAAAAAATTGACATTGATTAGCTGCTTAGTTCCAAAATTAATAGTAACTGTGTTAGGTTTAGGAAGTTAATAACTTACTTTTGGATTAATCTTCTATTGTTACAGGTTACATTAGCAGTAGCCATTTTACATCCGTCGGTAGTTGCAGGTAATGTGAGCTCATGTAATGTATACTATATTGGATTATACTTTATTATGCTGATGTGAATTAATATTTGTTTCATTGGTGCAATATCATAGCATAATTGTCTGTTGTTCAATAACAAGAGAAGCATTGCAATCTTATATTTGTAATATTATTTGGGAATGAGTGAATCTTACTTCAGTTTCTCCTTTATTTGAATTGACTATTACACTCCCACCACAGGTGTAGTAGTGGAAGGTGAAGATGATAATGTATTTGATGAGCTTATGGAATTGAAACAATTGATTAACTTTGAGGCGATAGAAGAGTGGCAAATGCGATGGCGAATGTGTGTTGTGCAGCTTGCATGTATTATTGTTCATACCATGCATTTGTTAACTGTGCAAGCAACACTCGTTAGTGCACCTAATCATGTATTGAATACCGAGAGAGAGCAAATGAGAGAACAATTAATGCATAATCTGTTAACTACTGATAAGTGTCATAATGTTATAAGAATGAGTCCTCATGCTTTCCTCCTGTTGTTCGAGAAATTAAGAGGAACTAGTAGGGTAAGGGATTCTATACATGCTACAGTAGAGGAGCAATTAGCGAGATTTTTGCACATTTTATCACACAATGTCAAGAATAGAATTGTATCATTCTTCTTCCATCGATCGGGGGAGACAATCAGTAGGCATTTTCACAGTATTCTACGAGCTGTTACATCACTGGAGAATGAGTACCTGATTTAACCTTCAGGTTCAGAGGTTCCACCACAGATACTTAACAGCCAGAGATTCTTTCCTTACTTAACGTAATTACATAAGAATATGATACGATATTTTAGAATTTTCTTTTATCACTCATTATGACTATTATTACTGACTATTATTCCATACATAGAATAAGCCAGAAGCACAAAAGTGGAAAAGAACTCCAATTTACAACTATGACAAGCTAACGGATTTATTTGGAAAGGACAGAGCATCAGGAGCAAGAGCTGAGAGTGCAAGAGACAAGGTGCAACGATGGGAGAGGGAGAACATTGACCTTAATGACGGTTTTAATGGTATGGATGATTCTGACATCCATTGGGGAAATGAAGGCCACAACTCTGCAGGTGTACAGGACACCTATAGTCCTGTATATGGTGGTTCAACTCCATCCCAAAGAAATCAATCACAGGGAACTACATCTTCTAAAGGAACTAAAAGAAAAGCTCCTATGATTGATTTGGTGGAGAGTGGATATGAAAAAATGCAGTTAGGACTTGACAATTTAACTGAGGTGATGCGGGAAGGGGTTGCACTAGCCAAAACACAGATTGAGATAGCTAGAGAAGGTATTGTAATGATTCAAAGAAGGGGACCTCAACATTATAGTCCTGCAGAGGTGTGGAGTGAGCTAGAACACATAGGAGTGATGCCAGAGCTCCGACTCCAATGCTATAATTTCTTGTGTGATAATGAGAACGCCAAGCAAAAGTTCTTTGGCGTTCCACAAGAGATGCGCTGGAATCTTCTCTACCAGCTCATGAAGGATGCAGGAATCTTCTAAGCACTCCTTAAATGTGTTGTATTTTTATCCAGGTTTGTATGTCACTAATAGGAAGCATTCTTGTTTTATAGCCATCACTAGTTGTCTGTAACTATAATGACATATTTATACATAATTATTGTCTGAACTAACATTATGTTGATTTGTTGAGATGTAGGTCACTACAAGAACCTAGATGCTTCAAGTGCTGTGGAAGACTACATTGTTTGTAATGTTGTGGATTAACACAAATGTTATATTTGAGAAATGTATATTGTATAATATGGAGTTATTTGCTTATGTTGGATTATTGTAGTATATGTCCCCATACTTGTATGGATCGTGTAAGACTTCTTTAACTAGTCCTATGAACACGCACAGTTTTATTGGATCATGTATGTTCCCCACTAATGCATCCATGTATATTTTCTAATATGTTTAGTGTAAGAGTTATTAGATTAAAGCTAATATCTTGATTGTTAATATGTTGTTGATTATTAGAAGGGTTCTGTATATTTTCTCCATGAACACGCACAGTTGATGATGACTATTAGGTTAACACATTTTATAATGCATCTTATTTTGAATTGATAACATTTAGTAAAAGGAGGATAAAGTTAATATCTTTCTATTTCACGCAACAATGAGATTATTCAATTTTACAATGTGCACGTCTTCTTAATTTTTTAGTAAGTAAATTTGTAAAAAGTGATGAAAAAATATGATGGCTTGGAATTATAATTAATTATTTATTTTAAGTTTAATTAATAAATTATTTTAATTAAATTTATTCTATTTATAAATAATTTAATGTTTTAAATTTCAATATTATTTTGGTATAATAAATGTTCTTGTATTGATTTTATATCCATTCAAATAAAAGTAATTTATATTATCTATTTTCTTTCTCTTTTATTTTCTCCTCTATCCAAACACACTAATTTCTCTTGCATTTTCTTTTCTCCTCTATTTTCTCTTACAACTAAACAACCCTGAAGAAAATAACTTCCCCTCTATTTTCTTTCTCCTCCATTTTCTTTTCTCCTCTATTTTCTTTTCTTCTCTTTTCTCTTGCAATCAAACAAAGCATTAAAGTCAAGTTAGAATTGAGGAAGAAGCGATAAAAAAAAGGGAAAAAGTGAGACTTGAGATGGCATTTTGATTCGTAAAATTATATATTTTTATAAATATAATATTATCATATTTAATTTATTTACAAAATATTTTTATAAATATTATAATTTATATTTTAATTAATTTTTATATTTTTAAATATATTATTATATTGTAAAAAATATTTTCAATAAAGATAGAGTGGTTAACAACAATTAAATAGTAGTTGCAGGTAATATGGTAATAACTAATAATAAATAATTTAATAGTAATCATTGGTTATGGATGGTTAATGACAGAGATCACTAACCTAACGATAAATAATGATAATCATAATAATAATCACTTGTTATAGGCGATAATTATCGATGATGGAAGTGGTCAAAAGAGGTATACGTAATTAGCAATGACGACAATGGTTATTTATAGTAAGTGTTGGTTGATAGTGATCATCAATAATGAATAACAATAATAATGATTACTGGTAGTGGGAGATAGTCAATTACAAGTAATAATAAATAATAATTCATAGTGATGGATGGTTGGTGATAATCAACCACGGTTAATGATAATAAAATAAAATGTTAGTAGTAATAAATTTTTAATAAAAAGATAAATAAAATAATTTATTTATATTAATATAACATTCCCATATTATAAGAATGAAAATGTAAAATATCCACCATTTCATGAAAATACTTTAGAAGAATTAAAAATATTTATTCAAATATTAGCATTCCTATAAATATTTTTTAAAAAAATTGAACAAAATATAAAAATTTTATATTATCTTAAAATAAATATGAAAATGTGAAAAATAAAATTACGAATCAATCCATGGCATATGAAACTTGTTGCAAAGTCACGAGGCCAAATATTAGGGAAGGATTGTCTTGTTAGAATTTTTATATGAGTTGTTAATAATTGTAAGTATTATATTTTATTTTTTGATAAAACTAGCTAAAAAATTATTTAAGAGATTTGTATTTTTGAAGCCTAATTTGTTAAAGTAATCTATTACTTAAGTTTATAAATATCGATTTTGGATCAGTATGTTTGGCAGTTAAATTATAGACCTATATTTTTTTAACTCATAATGGGAGGGCCTAATAAGATTTTTATTTATATTAATTAGGTTTCCTCTTCACTCTTAATCTAATTCAATCTTTACTTTATTCTATTAAGAGTTACACACTCTAGGAGAAGGAGAAGAAAATTTATACCTATAATATTCATCTGAATACTACCTATAGTATTCATATAAATACTACCTTACTTATATATTTTTTGAAGCCTAATTTATTAAAATAATCTATTACTTGAGCTTATAAATATTGATTTTGAATCAGTATGTAATGGGAGAGTTTGATAAGATTTTTATTTATATTAATTAGGTCTCCCTCTCCGCTCTTAATCTAATTCAATCATTACCTTATCCTATTAAGAGCTGCATACTCTAGGAAAAGGAAAAGGAAAAGGAAAAGGAAAAAGAAAAGGAAAAGGAAAAGATTTATACATATAGTATTTATCTGAATATTACCTTACTTAAAAGAATTAAATCCAAGATAATTCCAAATAAATATTAATTTAATATTCTTTTATTTATGGTTCTAATCTTGACATATGATTTATAAAATTATAAATTCTTACATATGATATTAGAATAAGTTATATCAAATTAGAACACTAATTTAATTAATTTGAATTTTTAATTTAATTTCATTGATAATTATTTTTGTATGATGTTATTAAAAAATTTAAATTATACAATATTATATTTTGGCTTTGGAATATTAACAAAATCATTTTATATTATGTTATAAATTGAATTTTTTTTTGTATATATATATATATTTCTGCGTTCACCTTCTGTACATATACATATATAAAATAAATTTTATGTTTGACATTTACGTTTATGATTGATTTGGCATTCTGACATTTTCTTTTATGTACACATATATATTCGATTTTGTTTGGCTTCTATGTTTGATTCAGGAGTTTTCCGTTCATATATAAACATAAAGAAAATTCTGTTTGCCGTTTATATATATATATATAGAAGTCTAACGTTTACTGCAAGTTTATTATACATATTTTTGTTTTCGGCGTTCAATTTTTCGTATCCATATGCTTTGACCTTCTGTTGTATATATATATATAACTTTTTAGCATGGCATTCTATTTGGTGTTTTGGCCTTCCGTATATTATATGTATCTCTGTTTGGTTTGGCATGCTTCATATATATATAATATTATGTTTGGCATTTGGCATACTTTTGTATATAACTATGCTTTAACTATTTGCAAGTATATATATAAAACTATGATCTGATGTTTTCATTATATATATATATATATATGATTGATTGATGGCATCCTGTGTGACGTTTGAAATTTGTTCATATATATATATATATAATTTTGTACATATTATATATATTTTGAATTTTATATGTATTTATTTTTTTATTTAATTTGGTATGAATTTAATCATTAAAATTATCTCTAATATATTTTGAGAATGAGACACATCTTAAAAAACTTAAATGGAAGTGATATGAGCAATTTTGATATATTAATAAAATTTAAAGTGAAAACAAAATATTTATATGCTAATTTATAGATTTATATTAAGTTTATATAATATTTATGAATTTAGTATATTCATGCTTATGCATTAAGCATATGTGATTTATCATTTTATATATACGTAAAGCTTATTTGAACTAAGGATTATGATTTGATGTTGATAACATTAAATCAGAACATATATAATGTGTTTTATTTTGAATTATATATATATATATAGGAATTCAAGTATATATGTTAAGATAATATCAATCATATTCAAATTTTTTTATTTAATATATATGAAGTCAATATTATACCACTTTATAAATTCATATTAATAGATTATACATATCTATATAAGGATTCACATTCAAATTTTGATATCTTTTATTATTTTTATATGCCTAATATTTTAAATTAATTGATTAAAATTATCTTGGATAATTACTATCTCAAAGATAATTTTATTAGCAAAAAAAAATTATTATATTTTTAGTACGTATTTATTAAGATTCTTATTTGCTACTTTTGAGATTTAATGCTAAAATAATTATTATATGAAGTATAAGATGAAGAAAATATTATACCTTAGGTATATTGCTTGATAATAATTTGCCATTAGTTGATTTGATAGATTATTGATTTCTATTTCATCCTTATCATAATAAGGTGATGACATTTTATAAAAATTACTATTTAAAATAATTTTAATGATGTAGCATTAATAATCAAGTAATATTTTTTTTTATGAACGTAAATAAAATAAAATAAAATAAATTTTGAGATTGTGTTGTAATACAATATGATTTAATGATCAGTATTGATGTAGATTGTTTAGTATTCCTTAATAGATTAATCAAATTATTATCAATAATTTAATTTTATAATTTTAGGCATAATTTTAATATCTCAATTCTTTTGCAAAACTCATGGATTAATTTGGATGATTATCACTAAAATGAAATTATTAATTTATAAGTCTTCGAACTAATAATAAATAATTACGGGATTGAGTTTTAATTATTTCACATATTTTTCTATTCCAAAGGAATAAGTGCGTGTTATAATTAGAAATGATTTTAATAAAATAATTTTTAATTATTTCATACAATGTCCTACCTAAAGGGGTTGTTGTATGTAATTAAAGATTAGTTTAATGAAGCAATTTTATTTTTAGATTTATTTTATTATTGCACATTTTATCTATCCAAATGGAATAAATTTGCAATAATAATATATTATTCTAGTTGACTTCAATTTTAGGAGGATTTTTTATGTACCACATTCTTTACTTAAATAAGAGAATGTAGTCATATTTATATACTCCTAAATATTATTATTATTTTGCCTAAAACTAACATATTACATTTAATTATTTTTACATAACCTCTTTGCTATAAATGTATGTTATTAAACACATGGTATTTGTGAAATTTTTTTATATCATTTTCATACGTAGTATTTATGTTTATAAATATTTTTCATTTTACCATATGTATGAATCAAATAAGGTATATTATTAAATTATTTTAAATATTTTTATTTTAATTTAAAATTAATTTATATTTCTAAAAGAAACATGTTAAAGGGATCTAGTTAAAATTATAAATTTATTCTCATATTGATTTTGATTTAACAATAGCTTTAATTTTAAAAATAAATATATATTTTAAGCTCATTTTTTTAATTGTACAGATTTAAGATATATTTATGTGCAATAGGATTAAAATTGAAATAATTTAAATGTAATAATATTTTGATTTTGTAATCATTTATTATTTATGCTTAATAAATTATTATTCTGGATAAATTTTTTTATCCCAAATCTTTTGAAAAACTTATAATTTGTTATGGATAATTATCGCTAAAATAATATTATTTATATTGATTATAAACTTTTTAAGTTATATCATATGAGATTAATTTATGATTATTATATGCAATTGTCTGCTCAAAAGGAGTTGTTACATATTTTATCGAGGATATTTTATGAAACATATAAATTTTTAAAGTTGCTTTAGTTTTAAAAATATGTTTACCCAAAGGGGACACATTTTTAATATTAAGATATTTTCTTGGCTAGTTTCATAATTAGGAGGGTCTTTTACACGCTATATTTTTCACATAAAAGGATAATTGTAATAATATATATTATTCCTATATCCATGAACTAAAAATTACATTCTTACTTCTAATATTTTTCTTCTACTTTTATGGTAAAAGTATTATCTCTTTGATTAATCATTTTCTTTCAAGATATAATTAAAACATGTTATTTTACTTTGATTATAAGAATAAACTAGTATAAAAGATCTATCTACTCAAAGAAAATAATTTTTTAAATATCATATTACATTTTACGTAATTAAGTTAATATATTGAAAGAGAACTTAGTACATACTATACATTTTGCCCCAAAAAAAATTTAGTTATATATTGGAACTCTTATATAGATCTTGTTAATATATAATTTTATTATTTTATTTATTATGTGCTATTAAATGATTTATACAACTAAATTTAGCTTTTTTATATTTTAAAGAGTTATTAAATAAATTAATTTTGAAAATGATATATATTTTTATATAACTTTAGTTACATGGTAATAAATTAAATTTTATATTGTTTATGGTATTATGACACATTAGTTATTAAATATTTTTCTTCTTCTTTGAGGTAAAATTATATATAACTTTTTTTAAAAAATATATTTGATAAATAAATTATTGATCAATTAGTGCATATAATTATATTTTAAAATAATATACAATTTTTTTTAGAGTTGCATTAAATCTTCATATAAGTGGGAATTTGATTTAATGTTATGAAATTTTATTTGTATTATAAAGGATGATACCTATGTTCAAGAGCTTATTTTAGTTAAAGACTATTCGATAATATTTGAAATTATTTTATTTTATAAAAATGCAATTAAATATTAAAATTTGTTTATATAGTTTAGTTTATAATAACTTATATGTTATTACATACATATGTTTGTAAAAAAAAAGGTATGATAAATAGGTATAAATCTCATTAAATCCTCTTTTATGCATATAATATTTGAATGTTGAACTAATTTTTATCAAGCATTTTTTTCTAATAACAATGAATTTAATATATAAGTTATTGTGTATTTTTTTTAGCATAATGACATATGCATTGTGAATCTTTTTTTTTAATTTTATGAGATATTTTTTTAGTCAATAGTATATGTTGCTATCATAAAAAATTTTCAACTAATTTTTATTCATACTTGTTCTAATAGTATCTAAAAATCTATTTTAGAAAATTCTCTTATTATATTAAATTGATATCAATTTTAGTATCTAATTTTGATAGTAATGTAAACGACTTGCTTGAAATATCAAAGTTAATTACATAATTGATTTCTTTTAATTATTGATTTCTTTTATTATATTAAGTTGATGATTTAAGAAATCATAATTTTACATACTGCTAAAATATATATGTGAAATTTAAACATTTTTCTCCTAAACTAAGGTTCTTATGTTTATCCAATGTTTAAAAGCCTCTTGAGATATAGGCATTCAATTTTTTTTTCTTATAATATACTTGGTTAGTGGAATTTTTTTGTTATATGGAACATTTAATCTCACTTAATGATTATAATATGTTTATCAACACACAAGATGCATATATTATGTATATTATTACACAATTTACTATTTTTTTATCATATTTTTTTAATCATATTGATACATTATTGTGTATTTGTATATGAAATTTATGGATTCTTTATCAATACATGTATCTCTATATTGTGAAATATACTAATTATTTTAATTATAAAGACTAAAACTCGGTGTCAGTCGTTAGCTCTTGAGCTTGTATATATAATTTCTATGTGCACCATATTGGGATAATGAAAATTACCTTAATAAAGGTTAGGTATTATGTCTAATGTTATTTTGTATGATATCCTATCATGACTAAAATTTATTATTTATTGATTAATTCCTCATATATATGTATATTTTTTTATCTTTTAGTTGACACTATTTTTAAACTTTGAGGTATTCTAATAATAAATTTATTAAGAGTAATATTTTGTGTCAATTATTAGTTCATAAATTATATATTTTTCTCTTAGTTAATATTACTATAAAATTTGGAGATGTTCTAACTAAGAAATTTAGGAGGACTAGGACTTAATGTTAGTTATTAGGTCATGTGTTTAATATTTGTCTCTTAATTGATACTATTTTGAGATAATTAAATTTACTATTACCAGAAGATTTCTCTATCTTATTATTGAGCTTGTTATAGAGAAATTATTGAGGATTGACTTGAAAAATAGCATGTTTTATTATATCATACTTTTGTTGTTATTTTTTGTGGCTATATTTTCATATTAATGACTTATATTTAAGTAGTTAATAATATATGTAACCATGGAAGATCTTGTATTAATGACAATACAATTACCACTATGATTCGATATTATTGGCTGCTTAAGTATGAGTCATTTTAGGTATCATCTCTTGAATGGTGTGTTTTCAAAATCATGACCACATATTCAAATATTTATATTCAGCTTGAGAGTCGTTTTCATATAAAATATTTTATAAAATAAACTCTTTATAATTAATATTGTTCAAATAGGAGAATATTAAAATTTTTATGTAAGCAATTATTAATTATAATTATTTTATTTTTTTAATAAAATTAGTTGAACAATGATGCAAGAGATTTTTATTTTTTGAAGCTCAATTTGTTAAAATGATATATTACTTGAATTTATAGATACCTAATTTTAGATTAATGTGTTTAGCGATTAAATTGTAGATCTATACTTTTTTTGGCCCGTAATAGAAGAACCTGATAGGATTTTTATTTTTATTGGTTAAGTTCCCTCTTCACTCTTAACTTAATTCAATAATTAGTTTATCTCATTGAGAGCCACATACTCTAGGAAAGGGAGAGGGAGAGGAAAATTTATGCCTATGGTATTCATCTAAATATTCCCTTACCTAAAATAATTAAATTCACAATAAGGTATGCTTCCGCATAAATATTAATTTAATATTATTTTATTTATGATTCTATTCTTGATATATGATTTATAAAATTATGAATTCTTACATGTCTTGCATTATTTATACCATCACTCTCTTCCTTGATTATTCATACAAATCATTTTCAAGTCACTCTAGTACATAGCTTCCTCGTTAGATAATGTTTCCCGCAACTTTATGTCAAAAAAGAGCATTGGATTATACTTGTTTTTCTTTTTAAAAATATAAATGAGGTGCGTCTGGACATAATTTTGCTACTCTTAATTTTTATTACGCTAAGAGATTCTCATTAATATATCATGCATGATAAAGAGCAAACTGCTACCCAAGATTGGCATAAAGAGGAGGAGAACACTATGGAAGGAAAATAGAATAAGATGGAGGCTACACATTAGATTACACAAACTTGTGGATCATTTCTCTGACTTCTTCAATGACAAGCCAGGCCTTATGCCCTCCAATCACTTCTGCTTTCATCTCTCCATCTTTCCATAACTGCAATGCAAGCAACCAAATCATGAATTCCTCTCTGGATCTACTTTCAGAGACATGAGATTTCTTGGTCTAAATTTTTTTTCCTTATAAATTTGTACAGAATTAGATGGGGCACTTACTTGAATTGTTGGCATTTTCTGGCAACATTAATACCCAAAAAGAAGAAGAAGAAGACAATGATCAGAAATCTTTTAGAAAAAAAACATATAGAGGACTAGGAAGAGAGTATGAATGGAGTAACACTTACAGAGATGTTACCACGCTTGACTAGAGATTGAGGTACTTTATTCACATCCACGCAGTAAAATTTAATTCTATTTACAGCGTCAAAAAGGTGTTACTAGCAATTTGAATTATTGTATGCAAATTGAAAGAAATTATGAACTAGTTTAGTTTTATTTAATTTTCTTCTTTTTGTTTTTCCTTGAATTTGATTAAAGGAAAAAAACTATAATTTACCTTCTGAACTTTAATTGAGTGACAAAAATGATATATAAATTTAAAAACATTATATTTTACTCTCTTAAACTTTGACTAGGTGATAAAAATGATATATAAAGTTTAAAATTTTACACTTTATTTCTTTAAATTTAAAAAAAAAGGTAAAACTGTAAATTTTGAATTAAATCTAACAATAACATTTGTTAACTTTTACCCTTATATTATGCTAAGCCACTCTTTAAACAAAAGGGCAAAAAAATTAAGTTTGATGATAAAATTCCCGAAGAAATAAAAGAAAAGCTAAAAGTTTAAGGTTCAAAATCATTTTTCAAATTTTGAATTAAAGTTTTCTCTAAATACATCATTTATTTTAACGATAATAACTTACTCAATTTTTTAAGAATGTATAAAATAAATCATATCTTAGACTTCAAATCATTATATCTCCATCAAAGCAAATTTGTAATTTAAACATTAATCTTTTAAGCAATAATTTACGGAAATAATTTAAATAAATTTTTAAAAGTTTCTTAACTATATAGGTCAAATAGTCCAATTATCAAATTTATGAATTAGATAGAATTTGTTATAATTTGACATATATGAACTCAGAAAGCATTTCAAAAAGAAAATTTCATTAAATATAAGAGGACCAAATTTCAATGTTATATATTCTTGAAGTTCCAACATTTACAATGTCTTCATGGTTTCTTTCATGAAAATTAATGATTTCACTTTTTCTAAAAATTTAGGAGGTAAAGTGAAATTTTTTAAAATTTATGTATTATTTTTGTCACTAAATTAAAATTCACAAAGGTAAATTGTAAAATTTTAAAATTTATATACTATTTTTGTCACTCAATTAAAATTATAAGAATAAACTGTACTTTTCTCTTGATTAAACAAAGTAAAATATTGTGAAGAAGAAAGCAAAGTAGCAAGAGAGAGATGGTACTACTTACTTGGTGTCAAACTCAGCTGCTAGCTTTTCCAACTTTGGTTTCAAATATATGCATTTTCTACACCAAGTAGCCATCCTATCCATCCATACAATAACCAATCCAATGACACCATGCTAAGCTACGACCAAAAGGTCCCCCCCCCCCCCCCCAAAAAAAAAAAAAAAAAAGATCACGAGATTGCTCCAAAAAATACCGGCAAACAAATTAATATGAAAATTTTCATTTATTATAGCACATTTAAAATTAAGTCCTTCAATTCTTTTTTTATAAAAATATTTTTTGGCAATCTTTTGAATAAACAATGTACTCTTAAAAATTTAGTAATGCAAAGAATTACAAGTTACAACCGTTTTTCAAGAGTGATAATAACTTTTTTCACATATAACCACCATTCACTTTAAGACTTTGTTTCCATAGAAAAAAATTAATCTTTTCTCTAATTTGAATAAAAAATATTACACAAAAGTTTCTGATTATAATTTTTAATTATTTCAAAATTTAAAATTCTATTCTTCCTATTTTTTTAATTTAATTTTTAAAAATATTTTCTATGCTTTCCCTCCACATTTTTCTCCCAATCAAATAAAGGGTAAACGAAATGAAGTACACCGATCCAAGTAGGGGTTCATTACCGAGCTTCAGGGTAATGTATTGGGACGACAAATGAAACTACGCATAATGTATTGGCCCAGGCCCGTCCCCAAAAGCTTTAAAACATTTTGTCTCGACCCAATTTTCATTTTTAAGGCCTCAGGCCCAAATTTTTTTATTGTTATTTAAATTCATAATTAAAATAATTTTTGGTTTAAAAAACGCATTTCAATTTCAGATTTAATAAACAATAAGATACTTAAACTCATAACTTTTATGTTAAAAATTAATAAACAATTAAAAACTTATTTATTTTATTTTTTTAAGTAATAATTCATTTAATGCGTACAAATAATATTCTGAATTTAAATCTCAAATATAATAAAAAATAAAATTTTTAAAGCAAAATTGGATGCAGTATAAGTTTTGAGTTCAAACTCTAAATATAATAAAAAATAAAAATTTTACGACCTCAAATATTATTGCACTATTGCATTAACATTTATTATATGTTTATAAATCTATAGTATGTATTTAATTTTTTTAATTACTCATAGATTATATTAAGATTTAAAATTAGACCTATTTTTAAAATAGAATTCTCTCGATGATAATTTTTTATTTTTATATTTATAAGGTTTGATTCCAAAATCTTAATTAAAAAGGCCGAAGATCTAACTATTAGATCCAACTGTCATTGGTTATAGTATGCATTTCTGATTGCCAATTTATTGACTCCAAGCGAAAAATGAACAATCTAAAAGACTCAACTCGGCGAAAGCAGCATTGAACCAAAATATCCCAGCACAGCGCCCTTTCTATAGCAAATAGAATTTTTTATGTTAAAAAGATAATATTTTTAATCTCTTATTTTCACTCTTCCACATATATCCTTTAAAAATGAGAATTAAATTTATTTTAAATATCGCGCTTTTTATTAAAAAATATAAAAAAAAATCATTTTCGAATTGAAGGTGAATTTATTTATTTATTTTCCTCCAAATCGACACTCGTAAGTAAAAACAAGCAAAACCCCAATGATTTATTAGAAGACAGAAGAGACAGAAGAAAAGGAAGGGAATACCAATCAATGAGGATAGGCTGGGAGTTCTGTTGAGCGTCGAGTAAGATCCGATCCAGCTCTTCTGAATCGTTGATGGATTCCATCACCATCGAAGTTGGCTTCGACAAATCTGGCCAAAGAGCCTTTAAGCTCAAATCCCTCCTTTTAATCTTCTTATTCCTTCCACCTTCAATCCATACGTTGCTATTCTTCGGCCAGAGCAGATTGCTTGCTCCACTAATCAAATGCTGCTGATGATGATCTCTCTGGTAAATCTCTCCGTACGCAATATGGGAATACGCTGCTATAACAGACATAGGCTTAGCTCTCTGGTAAATCTCTCCGTACGCAATTCGACTGAGAATTGAATTTCCGTCCTATCATGTGATCGGATACCGACGAGTTAAAGCAGGAAGGCGCTCAACATTTTCACAGGGAAATACGGTTCTTGAAATTTGATTTTCAAGATAAATGAAAAGGAACCAGAAAAATATGGGGAGGAAAAAAAAAAGTTGTAAGGAGGATCGAAAGCTTATCCACAAGGTTTGTCTGCGTGTGGGAATTATGTAAACCACATTGGAAGGGGAATGGGCTGCGGGCCCACACAACATTCAAAGAGTGTTTAAGAGATGGCCGGATCGAGAAAGACTTGATTTATTAATAAAGAAATAATCTCTGCCCACACTATAAGAAATAATTAATAAAAAAATAAATTTATATACTTATAACATAAAATTATTAATTTAAATATTTAATATTTAATTAAAAATAAAATAAAATAAAATATTAATAATAAAAATAAATTAATTCACCACAAATTATATAATAAATATTTAAAATATTTAATCTATATAATATATTTGAAAAAAAAGTCTATATGTTATTACTTTTATAGTAAACAAATTTAAATCAAAAATATTAAACGGGCTGGCCTAATAAACCTGTAAGTTAGGTTTAAAATAAAAAAATCTAATCTATTTAATTAAAAAAATTTCTATATTGATTTTAACATAACTTATTTAACTAAATAGGTTGAACCGAGTCGAGCCGAGCTGAGCCGGGCCATAGACCTTTAATAGGTCACCCAACTCATTTGCACCCCTAATGCCATCCCGTTCCCCGATCCTTGACCTTAAAAACAAAATTTTCCTTTTTTAATTTTTCATCTTAAAATTTTTGGTGTTTTGGATTAGACCACTTGATGGGCCTATAAAAAGAAATAATCTCTGCCCAAAATATGGCCCATTTAACATTTAATCAGCCCTGTGTGAGCCCATTTTACAGGCCCTTTTTGTTCTCAGTGACCCAGATTCCTAGTACCATGGGCCGGAGCCCGTGCGTTCTCTGGCTCTTGCATCTATGTCGCTTCTCTTGTGGTCAAAATAGAATAGATTATGGGCTGGACTAAATCCTCATAGGAGATTGGGCTTTTTTGGAAGTCTAACTCAGGTTTACAGGATTGGCCACGTGTTATCAGCCCATGATAATTGTTGTAAATTGGGCTATTGGTTCTTGACATTATAAGACTAAATCCAACCAACCGATCAAATATAGACAACCTTGTGTTATTGACGAATATGCTGCCGGTTATTATTATAGAACAATCATGTTAAAGTTGATGGTCTCGATACTGCAATGGTATCCGATTTTTTTTTTTAATTTTTTTTTCATCGCGTCTTAGGTTCGACAGACCCAATAGCTTCTGTGTGTTACCTACTATAAAATACAAAAAAGAAAGGGATCATATTTGAGGATTGTATAGGAAAGGATATGGCATAGATTCTTCTTTTCCTTTATTTCCATTCATAAAGCTATGCCATTATATGCAAGTTTTTCTTTTCATAATGGACATGTGCGGTCCTACTTACTTTTCTACATGTGTACTGTTATTTCAAAACCAATCATTTGCTTTTAAGATTTACTCTTAGCTTTTGTTTCTTTTTTTATTTTTGTACAGGTATATTAATCACGATGGTAAAAACCAATTTTGGAATAAAATCAAGTTCGGCTCAAAAATGGGGGTCCATCTTTACTGAATTCGTGGATCTTTATTGAGGGCAGCATGGTAGAAAGTGAGACGTTGATGTCAACCCATTTAATTGGAGGAGCTAACCTTTACCGGTGGATATATGGTAGCAAAGGCTCTCCCGTGAGTGCCGCAGGTCTGCATGCAATTACAGAGCATGTCATTATTCAAACATGTGAAAAAGGAGGCAAAAGAATAATTAAGGCTCTCATTGTTTCATCAAAATATTAAAATAAAAAATATTTTATTTATTTAATATTAAATATAAAAAATTTTAAAGAAAAAATTATTTTTCTTCATTCTTATAATTTAAAATATCATTTTTATTACTAAAAAATATGAGTATCATATCACTCTTTCATCAAAATATATACAAATGATACTTTTTCAGATACAAAGCATTGGTTGGATTAAAACACTTAGTGAATCTCATATGAATAATCAATGAATATAATTTTTTATTAGCTTTCGGAATAAGGATTTGCCTCCTATTTATCGGAATATTTAGTATATTCCCCCCAAAAAACTGTATATCATTTTCCTGCAAATGGTGGAGCCATCAAGATTAGTTCTCACACCGGCAAGGCTTAATATATAATCACAAGTTAGTTGAGCATTGCTTTCCTAGGTTCTCCTGTTTTTTTTAGGCAATTTAAGGACATGAATTCGGAGTCTGTTATTCATGTCCCTACAGAGGCACAAGAATTAGCAATAAATGAAGACAAGAAAATTCTTGCCAAAGAATTTGTTTTTCCTATAATACTCCCTCCATTCTCTCCGTCATTTTTTTTATGTTGCTTTTAAACTTCACAAGATTAAAAAAAATAGTTTGAAATTTAAAATTTTAAGAAAAAATTTTAATTTTAATTTTCAAATATATATACATATAAAAAAATCCCAAAACACGATTGGATCACTGTCTTTTTAAAAATAAATTAAAAAATAATAATGGAATTAGTAAAAAGACGTGTAGCACGTGTCTGCAGTACAAATTCTTATTTAGATTAGATGAATAGAAATCTAGTTGTAATAAAAAATAAAAAATTTGAAACCGAAGATTAAGAATAAAAATAAATAAAATAATAAAATGAAGAAACAAAAGAATCCACGTCATTAATATAGTACAAACCCAGTATTAATATTTTGATTGATGGGCTTGTTGGGAAATGCATTACCATCATTTATCGTTCCACCGTAAGCCCTTAAACGATATATAATTCCAATTCCTTCCTCTTCATGTCGGCCTGCATATAATATCCGCAATTGGTGGAGGCCACCTTAGGACCCTTTTCTGTCAACCATGATCTCTAACTAGCTACCACTTTTATTAATGGCACATCGCCACGTGGAGCTTCTGGATTCTTCCACTCCATAATATGGTCATGGTGGGTGAAAACCGCTTTGTTCTCTCGGGAATGAAGTTATTCTATAATGAAAGTGGGAGTACATCCCACCAGTTATTACGGGAGAAAATGCTAGGCCAAATGCTAATTCACTTTCTTACTAGAGAAAGATGTACAGGAGAGAAAATGAGTATGTTTAATTATGATTTTATTTTTATAATTATTTTTAAAAATATTTTTTTATTTTTATAAAAAATATTTTCAAATTTAAAGAGAATAAAAAATAAAATATGTTTGAATAAGTAAATAAAAAAATTTATTTAATTATAAAATTAGAATTAAAAATAAATGAGTAAATTAAGAAAATATCAAAAATTTATTTTTATTTTTAAATTAGGTATTTGAAATTACAGTTGTTAAAAATAAATTTTAAAGATAATTTACCAAATAGAAACTTCTAATAAAAAAAGAGTAAACAAATAGGCCTTAAATAACTAAAAATAAAATAAATGAAAGTAATTTTTCTCTCACTAATATGGATATGATCACATGATTTAGTATTTATATTTATTTATGCAGATCTCATTATTTTATATGTGCCGTTTTAGTTTTGTCAGATACCCTCAAGAGACTTATTTTTATTTTTTTTATAGTGTTATACATTTTAAGTAGAACATGACAATTGGATTGCCTTACATTTTAGAAAGATATATGGGGCATGCGGCAGTCGCTTTCTTTCGATGGTCAATTGATTATTCCTGGGTTTGGTATACAAACATATGTAAGAGCCAAAGTCAGTAATGGAAGCAAAACAGCCCCACCTAAAGATTGACAATCAAAATCCATTCTAGAAATTGTGTTCGTCGACTTATCGTCAACTAAAATTACTATACATATATATGAAAGGTGTTCTCAGTGAACACCAAATGCCACTAATCCACATTTCATGCTTTGGCTGCAATTTTCCCTTGCTTTTACTTCAACCATGGTAATTTTTTTTCTCCTAATTCTGGGCTTTGCCAAAACTCCTGTGTTATAGTATCACCTAAAGTTGTTGTAAGAAATTTATTTCCTACTATATTTAAGAATCATTTAATTCAATTCATATAAAAATTAATTTTTTTATAAAAAAATTAAACTTTTTAAAAAGTAATTCTTCATATGAATTTTCCAAAAAGTATTTAAAATTACTTAGTTAATATTATGGAAATGACACATCTTATAGAATAACTTTCTATACTTTTTTTAGTATAATTTTGAAGTTCCTAAAAAGTTTTAAAAATGATTATTATATAATTAATATTATGATAATATAAATTAATAAATTTTAATTATCATTGATTAAATATAAAGAGAATATTTTTATCTTTATATTAAGAAATAATGTAAAAAGTAAATTTTACCTAGCGAGAGGTGGACAAGAATTAAACAACCTCTTATATTTTATGAAAAGTACAACTGTCTAAGAAGTTTTATTTTTCTTAATTTATTAGATGATGTCTGATTAAAGAATTAACTTCTTTTCTATTTCATAAATAATAGAACTTCTCTTCCTATTATTTTAAATTGAATAACCTCTTAAGAATTACTTATTTTTTACCATTACACAAATCATGATAATTTTTTCCAAGGAAAATGTATCTATGCAAAATACACTCTTTAACTTTGTTTGTTTTGTCTAAAGACATTATATAAAAATATTTTGTTTGCTTGTATTTAGTAATAAAATTTGTATTCCATTTATAAATCATATTTTTTACCACACTCTCCTTATTTAATATTGAATAAATAAAATATATTTTATTTCAGCATTTTATTTGTTATAAATAAGCACAAATAAAAGGCACTAGTTTTATAGAACATATTTTTCTTAAAAATAAATAAAAGCTTAGAATTTTATATTGCATTTGGTATAATGGAATTGAGTGGAATAGCTACTTCATAATTATGTTTGGTATGTTTAAAAAAAGAAGGGGTATAATGTTTTATAATATACTTGGTATAGCAAATATTATGTAAATGGAATAAAAAAATAGTTTTAATGACAATAATATCTTCAAAAATAAAAGAAAGTGTAAAATTAAATTGTATTTATATAAAAGGTAATATCCTCAATTTTCTATTTATTTACAAATTTTTTATAATTGAACATAAGAAATGATAATTTTCAATATTATAATTAACAAACAATTTTCCACATTAAAAGCATAAAAATTTAATATATCAAAATTTTTATTGTAAATTATGATTATACTTGGTATAGCAAATATTATATGAATGGAATAAAAAAATGGTTTAATGACAATATTATCTTTAAAAATAAAAGAAAGTTAAAATTAAACTATATTTATATAAAAGGTAATATCCTCAATTTTTTGTTTATGTATAATTTTTTTTATAATTGAACATAAGAAATGTTAATTTTCAATATTATAATTAATAAACAATTTTTTACATTAAAAGCATAAAAATTTAATATATCAAAATTTTTATTGTAAATAATTTTTTATAAAGAACAAAAAATATTTTATTTTAAATTATATTATTAAAAATATAATTACTAAAATATTTTGATAATATAATATAAAATAAATTTTTATTTTTTAAAAAA
This sequence comes from Sindora glabra, assembly GCA_020226215.1. Lineage (NCBI taxonomy): Eukaryota > Viridiplantae > Streptophyta > Magnoliopsida > Fabales > Fabaceae > Sindora > Sindora glabra. The sequence goes on from CM035228.1 coordinate 22,059,524, forward strand.
GAGGAATATTAAATTATATAAAAAATCTAAGAGATAAGAATATAAAAAATTCATTCCACTATTTATGAAATGATCATTCTATCACTTTTGTTATAAAATAAAAATTTTATTATTTAACGAAATAATTATTTTTTAGAGAATGAATATGCCCATTTAGAGGTTAGGAACAAATGGGTCAAGCAACCATTAAATGAATCGTACCCAACCTGTCCTAACCCATTCCTTCAGGATAACTCATAATTTTTTTTAAATAAAAATTTTAAATTTTAAATAATAAAAAATTAAAATTATTTAAAAATATCATATATTTATTTATAAATTAGTTATAATATATTTTAAATTTATATATAATTATAAAAATATTATATATAAAATATAAGTCATAAAATACTTATAAAATAAAAATATTATTTATAAATTATTTATAATATAATTTTATATAATTAAAAATAAAAAATAAAAAAATAATTTTATATAAATTGAAAATATTAATCTATATAAAATTTAAAAATATAAAAGAAGACTTTTGCTAACCAACTAGTCAATCCAGCTCCTTGTGGCCTGTGATTTTTAGGATTTCTATTTTTAGAAGTCCTAATCATTTGAAATCCGTAGACTAATACATCAATTTCAATTTATTTCAACAGTTCTATTCCTATTTTGTTATATCTATTAAGCAAATTTGTTTGGACAATATTATAAAGGATCCTAATTTTTATGAGGTTGAGTATTTTATCATAATTCATTTAAAATATAATTCTCAACATATTAAATAAATTTAACCATAACAATATTAAATATTCTAAAAAGTAAAATTCCCAATTATCAATTTTTTGCGTTCCATTGTACCAACTACGATTTTAATTTCTCGAGAAAGCAAAGTCCAGGCTTTATGCCATGGACATGAAACCTTAAATTGAGATAACCAATTGCGAGCGTCACAAGTTGCATTTAATAACACCAATTTTGTCTCCATTTATATCGACGGAAAATGTTTCTAATAAAATACAATTATAAAGTATAAAAAAATATTTTATTTATTCTATATTAAATATAAAAAATGTAAAAAAATTAATTTTTTATTTTAAAAAAATATTTTTATTATTATAATTATAAATAGTATTTTTATTTATAAATTATATAATATATATTATTTCTTAATTAATATATATAAATAATATTTTTTATAAAAAATTTGTTGGCAAACAAACAAAATCTAAATAATATTAATATTTGCAAACCTATTGCGATATTATGCAGCAGCCAAAAATTTGCTTTCACTTTTCTTGATGTTATGCATGGATGGAATATATAATGATCCTAAAAATAATTTCTGTCTTCCACCGTAAAATCTTGGATAGCTAAGAAAAAGGTCAAAAGATACATTTAACTCCTTCACTTTAATTGGAATTTCATTTTTCTCCCTTAAATTTTATCTAAAATAAATTTGTCTTTTAATTTTAAATATATATAATTTTACTTAGCAATTTAATATCGTCAAAATTTATAAAGGTTATGCTTATATGGTATTTAATTTGACATCTTGTATGATTCACAAAAGTCATATTTTTATATTTTTATGCCACAAAAGACCTCTTAATTTTTACAAAATTTTTAATTTTGTTCCCAAGTTTTATTTCAAATAAATATACACTGTAACTTTCTATAAACAATGAGGAATTTAACGACAGTAAAGAAGTAATGTTAAATAATGACGATTTTGAATATATTGAATTATTATTAGCATAAATACCAACCAAACCTTTCCGATAAATTGATGTATTAAGAAAAAGGTTGCTTATAAAAGGAAATATTATATAAAATAAATTAAGTTAAAAATTATCAAAAAATTTAGGTAGTATATGAAATGAAAAAGAAGAGGAGGAGGATGAAATAGAGTTTGAAACTAATTGCTATAAGAGTGCGGAATTAAATAGTTATGGAGTCTGGGAAATTAGATGATAATTTTGTTTCATATAATATGTTTGGAACAAGATTGAAATTTTAGTAAAAATTAAAGGGTTAAAATATTTTTTTTGTCATAAGACCAATGAATATATTACTTTTGTGAAATATGTAAATTGTTAAATTGGATGTCATTTAAGTGTTTATGATAAAAAATTTAATAATACTAAAATGATTTTCTTACCAAATTACATAAGGATGTATTTTTAGAAGGAAGTATAAGAAAAAGAACCGATTAACTAATTATATTATGTGGTATCCTTCTTTCAAACTCAAAATATTCTTAAAAATGGGAAATACATGGTAGCTGTTCGTTGCAAGTCACAAATGATGGGAAGGAATTGCACAAATTATGTGAGGAAAGACGCAAGCATATATACATATTACCTTCCCCAGTATGATTAGGGCTTTATTTGACAATTAGCTGATAGTTGTAGCGGTTAGCTGATTCAATTAATTGTTAATTGATGGTTGATTGTATTAGCTGATTTGACTAACTGATTGTATTAACTGTTTGAATAAGAATGTTTAGTAAAATTAGCTGTTTATAATTAGTTGTTTGTATGTAAAATGACATATAAAGGTATTAGTATATTTTATGAATTATTTAAATATTTTTTTATTTTAATATTTTAGATTCTATATATTATTTAATAAATTAAATTTTTTTATAAATAATATAGTATTATAAATTATTATATATTAAATATTTTTTCAAAATTAAATTAATATAATTTTATAATAAATAAATTTACTAATACAAATTAATAATTATGATTGCGTACGCATACGTAGAACAACAATGCAAGTGGGGATAAATAAAGGGCGAAGAAATAGAAGCAGAGAGAAGCACTACAGATTTGAAGTCATGTGAAATATTTTTTCGTTTTTTGTTGATGGGAAATTAGGGAGGCAAATAAATGGAGGACTTTTGTCATTTGTTATGGGGGCATTTCAGGGCAAAATTACTTTGGGAAAAAGAAATTTTCGTTTTCCTGCGCCGTTAAAATATATGACCAAAATACTTAAATTGTTTTTCTGAATCACGAACTGCAGAGTGGTGTGATCAGAGTGACGCGACCCGACCTACTGGTCACGTCCTGCAGCAGGACGTGATCAGAACTGATCATGCAGGCTGTGACCAGTGTCTCCTGTTCCCCCGTGACTTCATGCCTTTATAACTCGCCCACTGCCTGCCCTTCAATTGCTGAAGTAGAGAGAAGGAGCTGTGCGGACTGAAGCAGTGAGAAGGAGCTGCGCGGACAGAGAGAAGGAAGACTGCATTGAAGGTACAGTTTTAATTTAGTATATTTTTTTAATTCTGTTTAATTAAATTGAATTTATTTATTTTTTTATTTTATATTTTTAATTTATTTATTTAATTAAATTTATGTATTTATGAATTTATTTAATTAAATATTTTTAATTTATTTATTTGATTTGATTTAATTAATTAAATTGTTTGATTTAATTTAGTTAGTTTTATTCATTTGATTTAATTTAGTCAATTTATTTATTTGATTTAATTTATTTAATTTAATATATTTAGTTTATTTATTTAATTAATATATTTGAGTTAATATTCTTAATTTACTTATTTGATTTAATTTAGTTAATTAATTTATTTGATTTAACTTAGTTAATTTATTTATTTAATTTAATTTAATTTAGTTTATTTATTTATTTAATTTAATGTATTTAATTTATTTATTTAATTTAATTTAATTGATTTGATTTAGTTAGTTAATTTACTTGATTTAATTTCGTTGATTTATTTATTTGATTTAATGTATTTAATTTATTTACTTGATTTAATTTATTTAATTTATTTATTTGAGTTAATATTTTTAATTTACTTATTTGATTTAATCTAGTTAATTAATTTATCTGATTTAATGTAATTAATTTATTTATCTAATTTAATTTAGTTAATTTATTTATTTAATTTAATTAATTTATTTATTTGATTTAATTTAGTTAATTTATTTATTTAATTTAATTTATTTATTTGAGTTAATATTTTTAATTTACTTGTTTGATTTAATTTAGTTAATTAATTTATTTGATTTAATCTAGTTGATTAATTTATTTGATTTAATGTAATTAATTTATTTATCTAATTTAATTTAGTTAATTTATTTATTTTATTTATTTAATTTATTTTATTTAATTTATTTTATTTATTTATTTAATTTAATGTATTTAATTTATTTATTTAAGTTAATATTTTTAATTTACTTGTTTAATTTAATTTAGTTAATTAATTTATTTGATTTAATTTAATTGATCTATTTATTTGATTTGTCTTAGTTAATTTATTTATTTAATTTAATGTATTTAATTTATTTATTTGATTTAATTTAGTTAATTAATTTATTTGATTTAATTTAATTAATTTATTTGTTTGATTTAATTTAGTTGATTTGTTTATTTGATTTAATTTAGTTTATTAATGTGTTTGATAGTTAGTTTTATTTATTTGATTTGATTTAGTTAATTTACTTGGTTGATTTAATTTAGTTAGTTAATTTATTTAATTTAATTTTGTTGATTTATTTATTTAATTTAATGTATTTAATTTAATTTATTTATTTGAGTTAATGTTTTTAATTTATTTGTTTGATTTAATTTAGTTAATTAATTTATTTGATTTAATGTAGTTAATTTATTTATTTGATTTAATTTAGTTAATTAATTTATTTGATTTAGTTGATTTATTTATTGGATTTAATTTTGTTAATTTATTTATTTGATTTAATTTATTTATTTGCATTAATGTTTTTATTTACTTATTTGATTTAATTTAGTTAATTTATTTTTTTAATTTAATTTATTTAATTTGTTTGTTTAATTTAATTTATTTAATTTAGTTAATTAATTTGTTGGATTAAATCTATTTAATATATTTAGTAAAGCTAATTTATTTGTTGGAGTTTATTTATTTAATACCTTTAATCTATTGAGATAATGATATTTAATATGTGTAATAAGTTGTTATTGAAAAGAATAATATTATTGTCATTCTTTTAAATTTATTTTCTTCTTGTATATTATGAGAACTAAAGTTCTGTTGACTTTATTATCGATTGAAGGAAATATATTATATATTTTTAAAATTGAAATATATGAAAGACTTTTTTATTAATTTAATTAAATTGGAATGTAACCATAACTCGTTTTCTGGAGGAGAAAAAATAAAGGAAAAAAAAAAGAAATTTTAAAAATTTTAATTGGAGGTAGAATGCAATAGAAAATTTTTTAAATTTTGAATTAATTAAAAAATTCTACAATGAAATTAGTGTTTAATATTTCTTTCTTTCTTTTTTTATTTAATTCAATTTTAATTAGAATTCTATGATTGAATTCATCCAGGTCCATACTTAAAAATATTGGTGTTTTAGAAAGTAAATATTTTTTTTATAATTTAATTTACTTTAATTAAAATACTATTGAATTGATTCTTTGATCTATTTATCCCTAGACTATAAGGGTGAAGATGTATTTTAGTTAGAAGAAACTTAATTTTGAGCTGTATTTATTTTTAATTAGAATTCTGTATTATTCTACTTGATTAGATATTTTATTTTTGTACATCATATTTGCTATTGTACATATCATAATTTGCATATATTATTCTAATTTCTTTGTATTATTATGATAATTGAACATATATTTTGCTTATAAAGTCTATCCAGTCTAATTTTCTAGTGTAGATAAAATCTGTCCCTCCAGGTAAGACTTTTAGTTAAAATTTTAGATGATATGAAACTAAATTTGAGTGTTATTTATTTTTTATAAGTATGTTTTAATCCCTGAAGTCACTTTAACACCTTAGATCCAGTAGGAATCATTATGAGTATCGGGGAAGAAAATGTATGTATTTATGCGAATAGAGATATTTATGAAACAGATGAAGGCGATACATTTAGGTGTCGAAGGGTCAAAGTTATGAGAATTAAATTGGATATCACCTTGGATGCATTGAAAATTGCAATCGGGCGAAAGTTAAGACTTGCGAAAAATCCGGTTGTAACTGAGTTGGAGTACAGACGTCCGCTTTCACTGAACCCGACGAGATACAAAGCTTGTCTATTAGAGAATGATGATGACATTCAACGAATGTGGGAAACGAATGCCAGATTCCCTACTTAATTGGCTTGCCCAGAATTGTATGCACACATCGCAAGCAAGGGATTTGATCTGAACGTTGCCATTCAACCAGTTGTCGAGAGTGGGTCATGCACACAACCGTCCACTAACCTATTTCCTAACTCTGGTAAAGGGCCATCAAATTATAACCCGTACCATCGTAGTCTGGAACTAGTGGATGGATAAATGCCCTACGGGCAATAGTTTCAATCTCCCATTGTTGATTATGCTGCAGAGCCATGTTCTTCGCAGCCCGGTTATGGTCTCCTTCAATCCCTCTCTATCCCGGAGGAATCAGATGACATAATGGATGATTTTGAAGAGAATGATGCACATGACGACATTCCCGAAGGATTTAATTGGGACAATGACAGTTGCGATGATGATGAAGGTGATGGTGGTGAAGATGTTATCCTAGCAATCTCTACAACACCCGTGAACCAGTATGTGGAATCGGCAGCTGCCTTTTTTGGAAGAATAAATATAGATGCGGCCGACAGCAATGATTTTCTCGGTATGGGAGGTGCCATAAATGTGCTTAATGACTAAGAGCTAGATGTGGGTTAGCTGTATAGTGATCAAAAATCATTCCGTCGCGCGATGAAAATATACTCAATTCGAACCCACTACATATTTTACTCACATTACTCTTCGGTCAAGTATGAAGAGTATCGGTGCCCTCACTACGGTGGACAATGCAATTGGAGGGTTAGAGCCTGCCATAAGCCGAGAGAGAACCACTGGCAAATAACAAGATACAATGGACCTCATAAATGTGTGTCTGCTTCTCTTTCGAGTGATCATCCGAAATTAGACACAGATGTCATTTCATCTTACATTGTGGGGTTGGTGACTGAGAATTCCAGCGTGTCCATTCAAGGGATTATTGAGCGTATCCACGGTATCTTTGGATATTCAGTTTCATATAAGAAGGCGTGGAAGGGTAAACATCGAGCTCTTGCACTCGCCTTTGAGAATTGGGAAAAATCATATGCTTTATTACCGAGGTGGTTGGCGGTTGTACGACATTATAATCCTGGATCATACTTCGAGATTGTGACCATGGAATGCTAGTCAAACAGTGGTGAGAGTGCGCCAGTAGCATTGTTCCATCGGGTGTTTTGGACATTAAAGCCATGCATTGATGCCTTTGATCATTTAAAACCGATGGTCCAAGTTGATGGCACATTTTATATGGAAAGTATAAGGGGGTGTTGCTGATCGCAACTTCACAGGATGGGGATAGAAAGATTGTTCCCTTTGCATTTGCTGTAGCGGAGAGGGAAACATATGAGATATGGGCTTGGTTCCTATCAAACGTTTGACGACATGTCGTCAAGGATAAGCAGGGTGTTTACTTGATATCAGATAGACATCCTGGGATAGTTGTTGCCGTTGCAAACCCACGCGTAGGGTGGCAACCACCTCGTGATTATCATATGTTCTGCCTACGACACATCGCCAGCAATATGAACTCAACCTTCAGGACTGAGTGGCTGAAGAAGTTGTTCATTAGCATTGGTACGTAATACTCCCGGAAAACTTCTCTAATTAATTTTATATTTCATTATCTTTGTTAATTATGTCACAATGTTGGGTTATACAGGTTACCAATACGAGCGACATGTAGTGGATTCAAAGTTAGCGAAACTACAATCGTTGCACCCAAGAGCTGCCGATTGGATTGCGAATATCTCAAAGTGTCAGTGGAGCCGTGCATATGACGAGGGAGGCAGACGATGGGGCCATATGACGACTAACTTGGCAGAGTGTGTCAACAGCGTCCTCAAGGGGGTTAGATTTTTTTCCATCATGGGGTTGGTCAAAGTAACAATGTATCGATTAAATACATATTTTATTGATAGATCAGAGACAATTGCAGCACAGTTACAAGTAGGAGAGGTATTTTTCGAGGATGTCCGAAAAAAGATTCAAGATTGCATTCGAAAAGCGTCAACCTACCACGTGCGCCGTTTTGATCGCCGGGGGTTCTTATTTGAAGTTGAGGAGCCGTATGACTTGACGTGGAAGCAGTTTGGTCGATCCTGCAAGGTTAGCCTTCGCGATCGTACATGTGATTGTGGCGAGTTTCAAGTCAAGCACTGGCCCTGCCAACATGTATTTGCTGCATGTTCGAAAGTTTTGTTGGATCCCCTGCAGTTTGTCGATCATGTTTTCCGATTGGAGACAATGCTAAGTGCATATAGCAGTAAGTTCCGACCAATAGGTGGTGTGAAGCATTGGCCAGACTTCAATGGACCAGAACTTATTCCAGATCCCTCGACGATGCGTGCCAGCGGTCGACCACGATCTAGATGTATAAGGAACGAAATGAACTGGCAGGAAGGTCCATCCGATCCTCAGAGGTGTGGGCTATGTAAGCAGATAGGGCACAACCGCGTAACCTGTCCAGCCCATCAAAAGAACTTTTGAGTGCACACCCTATTGGTTGTTGGTATTAAGGTCATAAATAGTAACAAATTAATGAACACACTGGCAAGTATAATACGTTAGTATGAGTATCCCCTGATGCCTTATTAGGTCATTTACTTTGGATAATAGCTGTGTTTAAATGCATACTTTTATGCAATTAACTAAATTATTCCAATGTGACAGATATCATACCCCTTGATTGTAATGGTCGGTCAGCGCCGTGTTGTCACACCTGGTCCCGATGACGAGTCCCTTTTGTACTTATAGTCTAGACATATCTCACTGGCCATTTGGCTAGGCCATATAAGTTTAGTAATGTATGGTTATGCATTTTGTGATTTTTAAACTCTTACCACATTATGATTTGATATTTTTGTTTTCATGCGGATCGACTCCTCAAGTTACGACGTGTCGCACATGTAGGTCATCTCTTTGATCCACCAGTTGCCATTGTCCCATATCTTTAGCAGGCTGGTTTCTACGGTGTCAATCGTCTTGGCCATGTTGAGTTGAATGCAGCACTCGTTTCTGCACTGGTGGAGCGATGGCGGCCAAAGACACACACTTTCCACACCACCTACGGGGAGTGCACAATTACACTACAAGATGTCGCCATCCAGCTAGGTTTACCGTGCGAGGGCGTTCCTATCTCCGGGTACATCGGATATGATTGGCGGGTGATGTGCGAGGATCTTCTTGGGGTTATACCACCCGATGAGTGTTTACAAGGGCAGCGCCTGGGCATCCTTTGGCTAGCAGCGAATTTTGGAGACTTGCTAGCAGATGCAGATTACGAACAAATACAACACTTCACGCGTGCCTACATTTTGAGATTCATCGGCGGATATCTCATGCCTGACACTTCAGGCTATAGAGTGTTGTTGATGTATCTACCCCTACTAGCAAACTTCGCTGACACTGGACAGTTCAGTTGGGGATCAGCGGTTCTTGTATGCTTGTATAAAGAATTGTACACGGCCACCAACCTTGACGAGGTAAACATCGGTGGATGTTTGCATCTTCTACATCTATGGGCATGGTATCGATTTCTCACTCTAGCACCGATGGCACCTCCGTATCTAGATCCCTGTCTAGACATTTACCCTGTGCTACCACCATTGGGCTTCAAGTATGGGCCATTTTTTATATTTTCATTTAATGTATTTCCCCTATTAGTATTAAATTATGCATAGAAAATAATATACATTTTGTAACTCTCGCAGGTGGAAGAATACTGGATTGCCTCAACGGCCTCCAACAAATGCCCTACGGTAATTCAGAATATTGTTTGATCAGATGAAGGCTGAAGAGGTTAATTATGGCTTGCTTTGTTGTATCTAAATTAACTGTCTCATATGTAGTTACATGCTTATTTATCTTTCATTTACTTAGTGCAGATTATTTGGCGGCCTTATGATATGGATAGTGTCCAGCAACTTGTGCCTGAGTATTGTCTCATCTCACCTGATATATGGTTGGCTTCAGTCCCGATCATATGCTTCCACATCGTGGAATAGCACCATGCAGATCGTGTTCTTCGCCAGTTTAGTAGGCGACAACTAATCCCACAGGAGCCATTCAATCTTGGTTCTTGTCATACCTTACAGCTTCGAGGAAAAACATCAAAGGATTGACGGCAAGAACACATGGTCTACATTAGTGCTTGGGATGCATGGCGAGCCACGCTTTCACTGACTGAGATGGAGACTGATGCTCTTCATCGTGACTCGAGCTACATATCATGGTATTGGACACACACGAGATGATGGATTCATCCAACTAGTGGTGGTCCAGGATTTGTGGTAATCATTCGTTCTTCATAATATGATTTATAACTTCTTCAAAATATTATAATATAAATTGACACACTGTACTTATTTTTACTTATCATGTAGGCCGATGTTGCTGAGAGACTACGCAATCTGAGCGTCAAGGATCTTCCAACTCTCGGGTACAACCAATTTAGGGAGACAGCGGACCGGGATTGTGATCGCATCCTGCGTGCGTTGGGTGAGCATCGAGACATGACAGCTTCTCAGCCAGCTCTTCCTGTAGATGAATTATCGAGACCACCCATCCCTGAGCCTAAGCGTGGTAGGAGGGCCCATGGCTTTATGTCTTTTAGGGATCTCATTTTGCCTGAACCTGATGATGACGATGACAGAGTACATTATGGTCATCGATCGATGCCATCGGCAGATGTCCCCTCCGGCTACGCCCCTCGCTGGATGCAGCCCGATGCAGGAGGTCCAGATCCATCTACATACATGCCCTCTTCACATTTCATGGCAGGTGGAGATGCTGGCCCATCATCGTTCTTCACACCATCGCCATCACCCCTACACTAGCGAGTCCCGGGTTCTCTGACGGCGTTTTTATCTGAGCCGCTTGCATTTACATCTGAGTACGCTAGTGGATCCACATCGCATCAGTAACAAAGGTTTTTTACCCTATAAAATCCTATTCCACTTACCACAGGTCATGCCAACCCCACTCAAACAGACTTCGATGAGGGTGACGATGGAGATAAACAGCAGCAATCCCTTGTTCAACGACTGCGACGAGCCAGGCGACGCCCTCGATGTGGGACTGGGAATCATTACTTTGATAGCTGATTATTTTATTACTGTACAAAACTTTTATAGCTAATTTAATAATTTAATTCATTCATTCTTCTGTCCAGAATTAATTCTGTCTTATTTTTTATTTATCATAATGTTCAAATTTGTAAATAAACTACACAAACCAAATATTATCTCCACACTTATCCATTAACTCAAACCAATCTAATAATTATTATTACACATCAATAGTAATGCTTATGTTTATTTAATAAATAAATAATGTTCTTACATATTAAATAAATAATAAATATTATAATATATTAACTTATATTGATAATGTTGGAATATTTTTAATAGCTACCATTTTTAATATTAAAATTTTTCCAAGTTACTAATAATTAATAATATTAGTATAATATTATTAAACAATAAACAACTGCTATTTTAATAGTAACTATAATACTGTTAAAAACTTTTTAACATAACAAAAAATTAATATTATTCTGCTACTAAATTATATTAATAACATGATAATATTTTACTCGATTATTCTTTTGATCTGATTCTATAAATAAACTTTTAAAATAGATTAACATTCATAGAGTAATGATAAATACTTCGACTAGAAAATTGTTAATTTTTAATTATTAAAGAAGTAATAACCTTATTTTTTTAAAATAATTATTATGTAATCAATTAGTATTTAAATAATAATAGTATTATTAGATATTAAATAAATAATAACTATTATACTATTTTTACTTTTATTAATGATATCATAATATTATTATTAAATATTGATTACATTATTTCAGTATTTTGAAGTTAATAAAAAATATTTATATGTTAAAAAAAATATTACAACATAACCACGAAAAAATTAAAAAAGGAAAAAAAGTCACAGGGTAAAAAATTAAAAAAAAATAAAAAAGGGTCACGGATCACTTTGGTCTTGGAACCCCCCTTCCATAACCAACAAAAATGTTTTAATAAAAAAATTATTAAGCATTTGCGGAATATGTTTTAATGGCGTAATGTGTAGAAAAAATGATTTTCTGCGTTATGTATATTGGTCAAAATTTGTTAAAAATTTGTTAATGGATATATACATCACCCATTGATAAAATATTTTTCAAGGATTTAATTTTATAATTTAAATCTTCCCCAGAATAAAACTATGAAAGAATCAGCTAATTATATTTATTGAGATTTTAATTGTTCCATTGATTTTTTGGTAGTTATCAATTTTATTATGTTATGTATATTATACAATATTTAGATAGTAAATTAAATTATTAATTATTAATTAAAATTTTCAATAGAAACTATCACACTAAAATTTAAAATGTCAACAATTAGATCTTTATTAGACTATCACACCTGTGGGGAATACTTAGATATTTTATATAAGTATTCTAAGTGAATTAAAATTTTAATATTAAAATTATTAATAAAATTAATTAATTATGTATTTTATTCTTAAGACTAACAAGTAACATTAAATTAAATTTTATTTATTCAAATTTTATTCCTTTTTATTGTTAATATTTTTTAAATATTATTTTAAAATAAAAATATCTCAATTAGGATTTTTTCAAGAATTTTCAATCCACATATTATTTTTTCTCATTTCATCTAATCTATTATATATATATATATATATATATATATATATATATATATATATATATATATATATATATATATATATATATATATATTATTCATTCCTATTTTTTGAAGTTCAAAGTCACAATATATTGAATAATATAATTTTAATACAATTTATTTTCTTGTTATTATACAATTGAATTAATTTATCATATATTTCATAATTAAATATTTTATCTAATGGTGTGATTTTTTATCTAAATTTAACATACATTAATTTTCATAATTAATTAAATATTTTATTTAATGATGTAATTCTTTTTATCACTTTAACATACATTAATTTTCATAATTAATTAAATATTTTATCTAATGATGTAATTTTTTTTATTTTTAAACAAGAATTAAAACATTTGTAAAATATAAATTTTTAATAATTTTTTATTATAGTTTAGAGCATTAGTTAATTAGTATAAAAAAATATAAAATATAAAAAATTAAATCAAGTACAAATTATCAAAATTAAAGGTCACAAAATATAAATAATTAAAAAATATAAAGTAATTCCAAATTGAAAAAATTGAATTTAAATTAGATAACAAATTAAAAAAATAACTGAAAAAAAATTCAATCATGGCTGCCCGTGATTCAGTAAAAATTTAACTGAATCACAGGATGCCAACACCCGTCATTCAAAAAAAATAAAAAAAAAATAAACCTGAATCACGGCCTGCCAACTGCCGTGATTAAAAAAGTATTTAAAAAAATTAAGTGTTTCGGTAATTAATTTTTACGGTGCAACAAATGGAGAATTATTTTTCGTATGTCAAGGCTTTCGGTTAAATCGCTGGCATTTCAGTTATTTAGTCACCAACTGTTTGAAAACGTTGAAAATTACAGCGTTTTACAAATTAGCTGATCCAGCATTTTCAAACAGTTGATTTAAAGGCATCAGCTATTATAAAACGCTAATTACCAAATAGTGAATTAATTGTTAATTAGTTAAACTTAATCAAACAACTAAAAGCTACTTTAAAAGTTATTTACTAAACATCACCTAAATCTTTAGACAATACTTTGGTGCACCACTAAAAAAGTGATGCACCTATGCAACAGTAGATTAATGACACAGATTGATTTGAAATTCAGCAGAGTATATGGACAAGCTGAACAAAATATTTATAATAATACCCTGTCAAAATCTCTAAATTAATTTCTAACCTTTAGTTTGATTTGTGATGTAGTCCAGCTTAAAGGAGAACAAAGAAAAGCAAGGTGAGGAATAAAGAAGGAGTTCGAGGGTTTTTGATATTGCTGTCATGGCGAGGAAGACAACAAGGAATGAGGATGTTCGTATTTTTGCTAGGGTTTAGAAGTTCAAAATTCTTCTGATTCTGAAATTTGTACCATTACATTGAAAATTTAAGGCGATGACAGTAATCATTATTTGGCTAACTAATTGATTGCACTTTGTTATCCTTTCATTTTGAGAAAAGGATGAGTATTGGCTTGTAGATTCCAAGTTCGAAGGTTTTCGCAATAGTTACCTTATGCTAAAGTTTTGTTGCCAGCAAAAGAGTTTCGAAGAATGGAGCTTCTGCTCATCCTTTCTTTCTTTAACGGTAAAGATCGATTTCGATTTATCAGTTTCAGCCTCCTTCATCCACTGCACTCCATTGCCGCTGAAGTTTGAATTTTTTATTGGTTTTGGACTATGTTAGGGTATACTAAGATTCAGCTCAAAGTTCAGTCCTCACATATGTTATTTTTGAAAAAAAAGGGTCAATCAATATATAAATAAATAAAACTTGCTATTAACCTTTATTGAGAACCGGTTTATAGTTGTACGATTCAATATCAGCCATTCATTCAATAGAGCACAGATTTCAGTGGTGCACCATAGTCTTTCTTAGATCTTATCATTATGCTGCATCTTTTGAGGTCCCAGCCAAACCCTCACCAAATCCAGCCTCTCACTGTATCACTAATTAAATTTGTTTGTCCCTTCTGGCGTGTGCCTCACAATTTTTTTTTTTAATCCCATGTATTTATGTATTATTTAAATTATAATAAAATTAATAATTTTATTTTTAAAATTATAAAATATTCATAAAATTATCTTTAAATTATATAAATTATAATTTTTTTTAAATAATAATTTATATATATAATTTTATTTCATCAAAGAGTAATTTAAAGACAATTATTTATATAAATTTATATAAAAATAAAATTATAGTATAAATTGTTATTTAAAGATAAAATTATAATTTTATATAATTTAAGAATACCTTATAATTTTAAGAATAAAATTATTAATTTTATTTTTAAATTATCCATATTAAATTTTAAAAATTATCTAGAAGGATTGAAATATATTTGGCGCCGCCCATCTTTTAATACTGACTTTCCGCCTCTCCTCCCTGGCCCCAAACACGTCTATAAGCCCTGGGATAGTAATGAGAACTGAGAAGAGGTAAGAGTACATTAATTTATTATTTTTCTTTGTGTCTCATGCATTATGATTAAAAATAAAATATTTTTATAATTAGAGATAAATTTTGTTTCATCTGCATTGTTTATGAAGTAATAGAACTCCACGGAAACTTACAGGTAATGATAAAAAAAAGAAATTAAAAAATTTAAAATTTAAAATTAAGAATTATACATTTATATATAATTATTAAATAATTTTAGATATTAGTAAATAAGAAATAAAAAAAGTTTAGATTCAAATATTGCAAATTATATATAATCAACAAGATGTTATAATATAAATTTAAAGTTATATATAATTAATTTAAATAATTTAAAATAAAAATAAGTTAATACACAATCAATAAAATATTATTACATTCTATTTTTATCACTTTAAGTGAAATATTAATATATTTTTAATTTTTAGATGATTAAATTATTAAAAAAATTAAAAAATTATACATATATATATATATGTATGTATATATATATATATATATATATATATATATATATATATATATATATTAATATATAAGATGAAAATATAATAATTTTATAACAACAAAATTTTATAGGATAAGACAAAATATTATTATTCCATTTTTATCATTCCAATATTTTATTTCGAACGAAAATTTGTCCTATACCTTATTTCATAGAATAAAAAAATCATATCAATTTCAAATTCTATCAAAACAATTCCTACCAGATATTGTAAATTTATAACATTCTATTGTCGATAACGACTACGCTAGAACTAGTACAATGTAGTTTCAAATTCCCTTTTATATTAGTTTGGATTTAGGAAAGTGACTCGCTTATAATTCTTATTGTGCCAAATTAATACAAGGTTTGAATTTTGGTTGAGGAAGTAATGGATCGCACGCCGTATGTTATGGGTTTAGGATTAGACAAAGACATAATATTCTTAAGAATTAATAGAAGAATTTAAATTTGATTAATTGTAAATAAATTTTTTAATAATATTAATAAATAAAAAGATATTACATTATTAATAATAAAAATATTTTAATAGTACATGAGTTAATAATAATGTCAAATTAATTTATATTGATGATGAAGCAAATTTAAATTTTTAACAAAATATATGTTTATTAATTAAGGTGCCTAATGCCAGAAAAGGCAGTATTGATGTTTCATCTGTCATAATAAAAAATTCCAAGACTTTATTTATAAGATGTCTTATTATTCTGCATGTTCTTTTTATCGTATTATCTGTTAAACTTTGAATTTTTGATTTAGTATTAGTATAATATGAATTCCACTATTAGAGAGATTAAAAAATCTCGCACCATTAAAAAAAAATAAGAATAATACAAAGCGTTTTATAACAGTAAAAAATTAAATTTAAATTTGATCCATTGGTGGTGAAAAATATTGTCCACTATCAATAAATGGAAATAAGACATATAATTAAAAAAAAGTAACCAAAATTTTAAAAGAATTTAAATTTTTTATTGACATAATAATATATAAATAAATGATAATATAAAAATAATTTACAATAATAATATATTAATTTTAAAATTAAAAATATTTTATCAAAATTTTAATAATGTAATAGTATATTAATAATTTATTATTTAAAACTTTTTATATTTTCCATACATCAAAATTAAATGATTTTATTATTTATAAAATTGATAATGATATATAGTAATTAATAATGTATACAAAAATTTTCCGTGTGGTTAGGATGCTCAATCCAACAAACAAACGTGCTTCGATTTAAACAACACTTAATAAAAAAATCTATATGTTATGGTGGATCTATGATTTAAATTTGAGATCAATCTAATTAATATATTATTTTTCTTAATTTTTCTCAATTTAGAAATATTTTGATTATTTTAACATGATTCAAAAATTCAAAGGAATTCAAAAGACATATATTTATAATTCTCATATTTTTATCTTCATGTTAGTTGATTTTTAAGTAAATTGGACATCTAGAGAAAATGACTTATAATAATTTGGGACTAGGGTTTAGTTAGGAAAGATGAGATGCAATTATTTTTTTAATAATTACTTGATCATATTAGTAATTAATTAATTTAATTCTTATTAATTGATTATAGTAATTAATTTAAGCATAAGTAAAAATATTTAATAAAATTAATTATTATTATATATTTGCAAGTAAAATGATATACAAGAAAATAAGTATAATTTATAATTTAAAAAAATTATACTTTGTTCATCTATAATTTTGTTGATTTTTACTTAACTCGTATATATTTTCAAATTTTATAATTTGTCCACCTGTGCTTTTTGCGTGAATGCCTTGCCCATTTAAACTTTTTTCTATCCAATCTTTAACAGAAAACTTTATAACAATTTAGTCAAATAAAATTGTAGAAAATCAAATGTAGATAAAGTGTAATTTTTTTTATATTTATATGAATTAATGTCAAGAATTCTCAATAAGAGCTAAAATATATTAGTCATGTCTAATTATTTTAATAACATACCTTAAACAAGAAAAAAAATCTATTATGATGCATGACACATGTAAAAAAAATTACTAAAACTCTCGATGTCAGTAAATAACAAAATTGTATATTTTATTACCAATCATTTTGTAAAATATATGATAATAAAATGTAATTTGTAGATCTAAATTAAAGAAATAAGGCTAATGTAATTTCTTTAATCCCAATTGACAATTTTGACCATCAAGTTATATAAATATAAAAAATTATAATTTAGTCCTTTATAATTTCCTACAAATTGACTTAACTCACTTTATATAAAATATTATGTTAAAATTTTGACAAAAATAAGTTTAGGCAGGTAATATGTTTATATTAGAAAATATAAGTGGACAAATTATAATGTTTGAAAACATATATAAGTTAAGTATATACGTGTTTATGTATAATTATGCCTATGATTTATTTAAGTATATATGAGTCTATGTATATATGTATTTTAAATTAACATTATTATTTTTTACTTTTAATTAAAAATTTAAATTTAATAAATAACTATATAAAAATTTAACATAATATAAAAATTTGTTAAAGTATTAATTTTATTATAGATATTTAAATAATAAAAAATTAAATAATTATTTATTAATAAAAAATATTTATTATTTACAAAAAAACTATTTTATTCTTAGCATATATTAGATTAGAATAGAACATGTATAATAAATAGCAAATGATGATATTGGGATTGAGCACAAAATGTTACTTCTTCCGAGCCTTTTTACCTGTCGCATTTTTTAAAATATTTTAATTCCTTTTTATCTATCATTTTAGAATTTCAATGAAGTATTAAATATTTTTTTTTCAAATTTATCCGTTTCTTTCATTAATAAATGATTTATTATTCTACACTATTAGTCAACTTGCATTTATTTCTTTATATTTTTCTCTCTATCTTCAATTATCTTAAATTTTGTGCATAAAGGGTAATCTTGTAAAACTTATTAAAAATAAATAAATTCAACTATTTTCTTAATATGTGTGACTTTCTTAATATGTGTATGAAATCGATTAATGACGACAGATAAATAGGAATTGAGGGAATATATATTAATGAATATAGGTCTAACTCTACTATTAGCATTTTTAAAGGATAATGTTATAAGCGTTAGACTTCTTATGATTTATGTCTTTATATTTTTCTCTCTATCTTCAATTATTTTGAATTTTGTGCGTAAAGAGTAATCTTGTAAAACTTATTAAAAATAAATAAATTCAACTACTTTCTTAATATGTGTGTGAAATCGGTTAATGACGATAAATAAATAGGAATGGAGGGAATATATATTAATGAATATAGGTCTAACTCTACTATTAGCATTTTTAAAGGATAATGTTATGAGCGTTAGACTTCTCATGGTTTATGTTTTTATTCATTGGACTTAATGCACTAAATTATATTTAATGTATTAAATTTTATATTTTTAATTTTAATTTACTTGCTTTAAAATTTGAAAATAGACAATTCAACTGCAAAATACTCAATTTTTTAAAAGTTTAAGCTTCCTATAGCACTATTTTGTTAGATTATTTTTATTTTGAATATCAAACTAAAGTAGTTAAAATTAAAAATATAAATACCAATGCATTAAATGTAATCTAATAATAAAAATATTTAATGTCTTAGAAGGCAGAACTCCTATAATATTTTTGAATAAAATAATGAGTAAATAATAATTATTATATAATATGAGTATATTTTTAATTTTTAATTAGTATTTAATGAATTAATTATTTAAAAATATTGAGATTTTTTATTTTTTAAATTAATTAATTAATTAATTAATTAATTAAAAATAATAAGCTAATTCAAATAATTTTTTATTAAATACCTAAAATAGTAGACCGATAAAATTAATAAATTAAAAAGGCTTTAATCAACTAAAAATGAATGAAAAAGGTAGTTATCAACTACGCTGTTTCGAGTGTGATGGACATTTAATGGGTTTGACTATGAATTAATTCAATTCTAAACGCCTTATTACCCGTTCCCATCGCCGCGTTCATACTTGACATTTTCAACATGGATTTTTTTTCCCCTTATTTCCGCAGTAGTACTTAAATTTTAATACTAACATATTTCATATTGTTTTCTCTATTTTCACTGTAGTACTTAGATTTTAATATTAAAATATCTCATATTTTAATATCTTGCATATTGTAATAAATTAGGTATTTCAATATTATAATCGGAGTGAATCTTAAAAAGATGTAATTTTTTATTTTATTAAAATATAAATAGGGAGTATTTGCTTCAAATATATTTGAGGGTTGAGGTTTTTTAAAATTTTGTACTTTCATTTGTATTTAAAATTCAATTTTTAAATTTTACATTTATACATTTTGTAATTTTATTATTTTTATTACTATAAAAATATATATATAAATAATAATATTAAAATTTTCTCTACAACTTAAGACTGAAAATATTTTTCAAATTTTAGGTGGCGGTTAGAATGAAGTGCAAGGGATTATGTGTAATAGAAAAAGGTGAGGTATCAGAGTGTAAAATTCAAACTCGAATCAAGTGCAGAATTCACCGGAAGAGCAGCCTCAATTCAACGACTCATTCGTTGACGATCTTGGTTTTCTTTAAATTTTTAAGGACGTTGAGATGTAAATTGAAGAAAAATAGGGTTAGTCTATCTGAAGTTTCACCTCTCAGGAGTTTTAAATTTTTATTATTTTGGATGGAATTTTTTAATTTTAAATCTCAAAATGGATGAGTTAAACAAATATTTTAATTTTAAGAAAATAATATAATAATAAAATACTTAACGTCCTAACCAGTCGAACTTCCTATAGAATTATTCAGAATATATATATATATATATATATATATATATATATATATATATATATATATATATAATGTTTTGAACTTGGATATGGTGTAATATTTATAACTGCAGTCATTGTATTAGTTGTTCAAATGCATGAAATTCCTTGTATAATTGCATTTTCGTAAATTTGAGAGTTAGAAGCAATTAAAATTTACTAAAAATAATTGTGTGTATTACTTTTTTAAATTCGTCTCACCAACATTCTCCTGTAAAATCCAATTTCTGTGCTGACTTTGTTAAACAAATTCCTTTTTTTTTCAGTTCAGTTTTTTTTATAAAAAAAAATAGTTGACAAAGATAAAACGGGGTATTTATATAACACTCAAGTTATTTTAAAATATTCAGTTAGTGTGATAAAATTTGTTTTAAAATAAAAGTATACATAAACTAGCTCAAAGACCTTTCATTAATTTAGAAAAGTAGAGAGTGTTTTGATTAATTATTAAGTGCCCTAAGCTTGGGAGTCTATAGTCTCGGACTCTCGAGTCTCAAGTAAACCTAGAGTGGAAGGTGGTGTTCTATTTATAAATTACTTTCTCAACGTCAGTTCAGGCGGAGACCAATGGCAACGTGGATGGGTTGTGATTCCTTCAAATATAATATTTTTATATATAATTTAATATATATTTTTAAAAATATTTTTAAAATTTTTAAATATATTATATTTTTATATTTAGTTCACACTTTATGATCTTAAAAATTTTATTATTTTTTTATAAATTATAACAAATTATAGATTTAATTAAAAATATTTGAATAAAGACTTTTGAAAACTTAACAAATAAATATTTTGAATTCTATTTGATTAAAATATAATAAATAATTTAATATATAAAATATTAAAATTTATAAGAATTTAAATTTAAATTTTTATATAATTAATTATATAAGCAAACTAAAATTAAGTCATCTTTAATATCAAGATATTAGTTTTGCAGAACTCACACATTTAAATTTTTATTTTTTTTACTTTTGTAAAGCATTAAAAATTATAAATTTTAATTATAATTTTTATGTAAACATGACAACTTAAAAAACATACATTACATGTGAATATACAATATTAATCAATGTAATCATCAAATCAAAATTTAATGTATTAAAGTTACTTTACAAATCCTTTTTTTTTAATATGTCATGAGATTATATATAAATTAATATGATTGAAATTTAGAAATTACTTATTTATTTTTTATTTATTTATTATAATTATCTTTGTTATCATAAAAAATTGAAAATAAAAATATAAGTTAAAAGCAAAAAAAATAAAAAATTTTCAAAGTGAATTAGGATTGGAATTTAGAAATTACTTATTTTTTCTTATTTAGCGTTATTATACTTATTATCATAAAAAATAAAATAAAAAATTTTTTAGAATAAATTATGACATAAAAATGGAGATAAAATTTAGTATCAATATAAATTAAAAGTAAAAAAATAAAAATAAAATTTTTTAAAATAAATTAGGGCATAAAAAAATGAAAGTAAAATTATCTTTTTATTTTACTATTAATATTCCCATAAAATGAAAATATGAGATACCCATCTCTCTCTCTCCATAAAAATATTTGAGAAAAAAGTTGAGCTTTAAAATATTGCTAAAAATATTATATTTTTAAGTAAATTTTTTAAAATTTTAAATTAAATATAAAAAACATTTCATAAACCAAATGTCCCACATATTTTTCTCTAAAATAAACCCGATTGATTAAATTCAATTTTGTCCTTGTTGCATTAATATCATATTATTTTACGTTGAATGCCGCACAGTTCGGTAGAAAAATATTTTTGATATGCAATATTTATTAAAATTTTAACTTTAATTTTATATCTTAAATTTTACTAATAATAAATTAACTTTTTAATTTTTAAGAACACATAATATAATTGAGTTGCATAGTTTTATTAGATTTTTTAATGATGTGCTTACAACTAATTTGGTATCTCGCATAAATTATATAAATTATATTTTTATATTCTTGTAATAAAAAGTTACTTTTAATTATTTAATTGTTACTAAGATTTTAATTTTATTTTTTAAATTTTATTGAAAGTAAATCTATTATCTAACTCTCAAATATGAATGAATAGGGTCGATCTTAAATTGCGGAAAAACGACAAAACACCTAAAATTCAATTCAATGGCATTTAAGGAGAAATGTCACTTAAAAATGGTTTTGAAGATGGATCACCATCGAGACAAGTACCAATGAAGAAGTTGTCTTTAAGAAAAAAAAATGGCAAAAAAAAAAAAATGGCGCAAAATAGATCAAGTCATATACCAACAAAAAATTTAGGTGGTAATGAAAAAGAGAGGAAGATGATGGAATGGAGTTAGGGGCTAATTGTGGGAACAAATTTAAATAATTTCATATTCATGATGGAGGAAAGTTGGAAAATAAATTTATTTAAACAAAATTTGAAGAATAAGATTGAAACTTTAATAAAAATTTGATAGTCAAAAGTACTTTTTTTTTATCAACAAGAATATGATTATGATTTATATGAATTATATAGAATATCTAATTAAATATTATGTAGATATCCTCATTAAAAAAAATTAATATTAAAACTTAGATACCTAATTAAATAAAATTTAGAGAATAAGATTGAAATTTTAATAAAAATTTGATAACCAAAAGTACTTTTTTTATCAATAGGAATATGATAATATGATATATATGAATTATATAAAATGCCTAATTAAATATTATGTAGATATCTTCATTAAAAAAATCTCACTATTAAACTATTAAGTAGTAGTACTATTACACATTTTTTAAAATTATAAAATAAATTTATTTCAAATAAAATTTAGGTAACATGAATTAAATCTTTACCAAAAAGATAAAGGGTTAGTAGTGCATTTTTGCCAACAATATGATACTTGCTTTATTATTGCCAACAATATGATAATAATGGTTTTATTATGAATGGAGAAAATAAATGTCAGAAAAGTTTCCTCTTTTGGGTCTGATGTTGATGCGGTTGGAGTTCTGATTAATCAGAATTTAATATAATTTGTTGAATATCGAAAAATCTGGGGAAAAAAAAAAACAATAGGTTCTCCCAATCCAAAAGCAAGAGTGGATATCATATATCAATCACCATCTACATCAACATAACGTAAACATTTCTGAGAAGAAACCTCTCGCTGCTTAACAATGTAAGTAAACTCTCTAACAACACTTGAAGTTACAGACTTTTAGTCTGATAATCTGATTAGTTAAGGAAGCAAAAGAAATTCTCACTGTTTCCTCTGAGCCATTTTTGTGATAAATTACACAACATATAGCAGAAGTGATAAATAAGTTATAACACATATAGGTTTTAAACTCAAGATATATATGAGGAGGAAAAAAAATCAAACATAACACTAAATATCATTATACAATTATTGTTTTATATTACAAGTATCAATATATTGTCTCTCTTTTATTTCATAAGGTACTTTTTTCAATTAAGTTGATGCACATAAATATATTGAATATAGTCTTTCTCTTAATTAATACATTGAAGAGACTTAATAAGCCAAGACAATAATAGATTTATTTATTTTTTTTAAGTGTAAGATTCACTTTATAAATTAAAATGCATCATTATATTCATAGTTATTGATGAAAAAATTAATAAGTTAAAACTTAATATATTATAAATAATTAATAAATAATTATTTAATTTTTTATTATCTATTCTTCTAATTTCCTCCTCGATGAATATGATTCTTCCTTATATCATTTTTATGTGTCAAAGATTTATTACAACTCAAATCCCACCATAATACTTATCGTCACCGACTAGTTTTAATTTTCTCTTTTGTGTTTCGCAGTTGGCTTTTCCAAAATGTCCAAAGTCTTCTAATTGTGCTTTTGCGTCAATCACTTTCTAAATTATATTATTATGCCTATTCGACTTTCAGTGCCATGTCCCGTGTATATCCAAAGCTACATGTAATTTTAAATGCCTGTGGATCCCCCATGTTTCCAATTATTGAAAGAACAATTTAATAATAATAATAATTTTTTTTTTTTTTGTATTTCCCTTTATTACTCGGGTGCACATGACTACAATGATTGGGTTAATTCTATATAGTAAGTACGTTTAAATCCACAATTCAAACTGTTATTTCATTCTTCCAATTGAAGGTTTCATGCATATTCAATTTCAAACAAGTGATCACAAATATATATATAAAGAATGAAAAATCTCCTTCTTCTAAAAATGTTTAGGTAAAATAATAAAAAGTTGTAAAGAATCAATGACAATCTAGTTAAAATTTTTTGACAAAAGTTAAATATATATTTGTATATATATTATGTGTTTTGATGTTGTGCTTAATATAGTATATATATTTTGTATTGTTATCTTATTTGTAAAGGATTTACATATTTTATTATTTATAGCGTATAACCTTCAAGAATTATTTAAAATTACAAAAAATTATATCAATTTTTTTGTAAAAATTTAAAATCAATTTTGAATTCCCATATAAATAGAGGAATTTTTGGTGGGCAAAATTGGTATACATAATGTTGAGGTTGGTGGACATCAAATAGCATGATCTATAATGGTCAAAACTAGGTTTGGATTATGATATGATCAAAGGTTTGAAGAGTTAAAAAGAAGATTAACCAAATCACATATTACATGAATGTCTTGTGGCTATAGAATTTTAGGACAACTTTCAAATTCTAGGCTTATGTCTATCTCTTTTTTACTTTGACTTTTTTATCAGGTTAAAGCATAACCTATCTTCTATTGATTGGTGCCCAAACCTCAAAATCTCTTGAGCTATTGTTTTCTCTTTTGGCATCTAGTACATGTGGTTAAATAGGAATAAAAAAATCTTCAATGCTAACCAAGTAAACTATAATTTAAAGAATATTACTCTATCTAAAGCCACGGAATTTTAGGCAATCATGGCACCCAGCAAAATACAAACTCAATAATTAGTTAGGGAGATTAGGTGGGAATCTCTCCTTATTGGCTTCTATAAACTTAAAATTGATAGTGTTGTAAAAAAATAATCCAAGACCAGCAACATGCTTAACTATAATCAGAGATAATACTGAGAAATTGGGGGTTGGATGTAGCAAAGGATTGAGAGTTTATTCAAACTATATTACAAAATTATTTGGACTTAGAGATGGCTTATTATTAGCATATAATAGGAATCTACTCCTAATAATAGTAGAATTAGACTTTCTATCTATTGTACAACTTATATTACAAAATGCTAACTTATTAGCTGTTGATACTTGTAGTTTGATAGAGGATTGTAAGGAACTACTTCTCAAATTAAGTTCTCCGAAAATCAAGCATATATATATAAAGGTAAATTTTGTAGCTAATCTTATTGCAAAAAAGGCTATGAATAGCTCCAATGTATTAAATATCATACCCTTCTGCCCTCGTCAGATGTGATTTTGTATTTGATGAATGATGTAACATGCAAAACAATACCTAAAATATTGTATGTTAAATAGCTTCTTGTAAAGTTCCCTTTTTAACCAAAAAATAATAATAAAAGGAAGATTAACCAAAGTTATCAATAATTGTGATGTACTGTATAAGAAAAGTGAAGTAGAAAGGCAAAAATTACTTTAATCATCTATAAAGCTTTTTACTATTACAGTAGTTTAACCAAAAACCTTTTCTTGATTCATTTAATGTAACGGCCGTTTTAAATAATAATCTACCTTCTTAAAAAATTAGTAATATCGATATAATTTTAACAAAATTTGCATTTAATTTCATAAAAAAATAACTTAATGCAATTATTGTGTTTTAACAATACTATTACTATAATATAAATTCAAAGTTATGGGGAAAATAAAATTCACTAGGTTGGATATATTAAATTTAATTTACTTTTGTTTATTTTCATATTATGATATTCCAAATGATATTATCTTGATTTTCATTAGTTTTTTTTTTAATGAAAAATAACTTGGTGGATAAAGTGTTAAAAGTTAAAATCACAGATAAATAACTTGTAATTTAAAATCACAAATGGATAAAATAAAGAAGAAGAAGAAGAGGAAACATCATGCGAGTAAAATGTATTTTTTTAATATTTATCTTCTTTATAAAAACGAAGGATAAATAACATGTTTTTAACTTGTTTAAAGAAATGAATTAAGGGAAATTTTAAGGTACCTATGTGGTGTTAAACTTATGCTGATGTGGCAGCATAGAGAGCTATTGGATGAGAATACTATAATCTCATCTAATGACTCTCCATGCTGCCACATTAGCATGGGTTTGGTACCACATGGGTACCTTAGCATGTACCATAAATTAATAATTGAAGGGCACTTCATAAGTTACACAGTGTTGCCCTAAATAAAAAAGTGACTACCCTGAAACTTAGATTTAATCTTCAATTAGCTGGCACACAACACAAGAAAAAAAATCTAGTTTAAATGAATTTTTTTTAGGAAAAGTAAGAGTAAAAATTCACTATATATATATACACACACATGTTTCTGAATTTCAAGTTCAAAAATATAAAAAAATAAAAATTTTAAAATAATATCATTAAAATATGAACTTGTTTAAATTAGGAATTTTGTTACTTGCTTGCAAATGAAAACAACGGAGAAGAAACATGAAACCGACAAATCTGACTTAAATAATGGTATGCAGACGCACGGTTCATAACTTCATGTGATCATGCCTGCAGGATCTCTGATTTCATGTCAAAGTAAGCACCTTCAAAGTGACTCAAGTTTCTAACGATGTATTTAAAATCCTTAGGATTTGAATTACCAAAGATTACTCTTAAACGTGCTACTCGTCCCGGTAGAAATAGGTTAAGATAAATTTTATTCTAAATAAATCAAATTTAAATTGTGAATTTCTAATTTGACCTTATTTATCAATTTGTATAATATGAAAATTTGAATTTGATCTAACTTATTTAAATAGTATGATCAAATTTATTAATTTATTTGAAAGTTTATTTTTATAAATAAACTTTCAAATAAAATAATAAAAATTTAATTCAAAGGAAAAAACAAACTAATAATACAATTAAATTCATATTTATAATTATCCGTATTAAGATTATATTATATTATATTATATATAAAGATATTAATTATTAAATAAATTAACTTGATAAACTTATAAATCAAGTTTAGTAAGCTTCATCTATTTATTTAAATAAACTTATTTATCAATCTTTATTTAACTACATAAATTAAATTAGGTAAAAAATAAATTAGCTTAAGTAATGGGACCTATTTCCAATAGCTTAGTACCAAGGTTTACGTACATACACTTTCTTACATTTACACTTAACTCATTACTGCTTATAAAACAGGTAAAATTCACTTTTGAATTTCACGTGTTTTATTAGCAGTAATGAATCTAAAAACTGTGAATTTAAATTTCTTAGTTCATTAAGGGACAATAACATCTATTTTTTTAATAAATTATTTGATAAATATATGTAAAAATTAGAAATTGAACATTAGATATTACAAAAAGTGCAAAATTTTATAAAAAAATGTTGAATACTGCTCAAATTAAAGTTCTCAATAATAATATCTAATTTTAATTTTAAATTTTTATATCTTTAATTATTTTATATGTATTAAATAATCTTTAATTAATTTATATGTATTAAATAATTTATCATTTATTTTATTAAAAAAATATAATATTAAGGCATCATTTGATTGATAGAAAAATATAACTATCATAAATGTAAGATTAATTATTTTGGTTGAGTATCCTCCCTTTGCTTGATTATAGTGGAAAATATGGGAGAAAAGAAACATGAAAGAAAGAAAATAAAGGAGAAAGAAAAGTGGAAAGAAGTTATTTTTTATAGATGTGCTTGGTTGTAAGAGAAAATAGAGAAGAAAATGTGTTTAATTGTGAGAGAATATGAATTAGGAAGATATAGGGGAATTGATTTTTTTTCTTTTAAATGTAAATTTAAGAAAATGTTATAAAATAATTTCAATCCTATTTTACAAGTAATATTTATATTAATATTTTTTAATATAAAATATTGTGTTCAAATTTATTTATATCATTAAAATATAAATTTAAGTAAATAATTTAAATTTATTATAAACCCACTAAACAAGAAAATGTAAAAATTTTCCCCATTATCAATATTTCAAACTTACATAAAATTAATATCAACCCATTTATGAAGAAATTAATATAATATAATTATGGGTAGAATATCATTTTTTTACTAAATATAAATTAACTATTTAAAATGCTATTATTTTAACTTTTTAAAATAATTATTTGAAAGTTAATAAATTAACTAAAATAACTATTAATTAAGTATTTAAATTAGCTAATTCACTTGATAAAATAGTTAAAAATACTCAAATCATTTAAAAGTTAATAAAAATTATTTGCTAAACATCCTAAAAAAAAGTTGCCTAATGATTTTGAGTTTAGGTGAGTTGAACATGAATTAACTTTATTAAGAGATGACGAGAACAAACATATAAAATATAATTAATTTTTCTATTTTTATTGGAATAACCTTGGTAACTCCTTTTTTAAAATTATTTTAATAATAAAATGATTAATATTGTGTAACCTGATTTTAAAAATAAATTTGGTACATAAAATAATATTTTTAATATAAAATAGTTTGCATTTATTTCCTATGTAAGGAAGAGTTTTTTTTATTGTCTAAAAATATAATTTATTTTTTGAAAATATAACAATTTTAATAAGCACTTTCTATAAAATTTTATTTTGCACCGAAAAAACCCACGTGAAAATTCAAATGGAATGAGAGTGGAAGGACGTTGTAGGAATAGTTTAATTCTTTCAATCTGACAAATGGCCAATGAAAACAATACGAACTTGACAGTGAAGCATGAGCTTGAGCGGCAAGGAGAGTAGCGGCAAGATGAACAAAATACAATACCAAATGGAGTAGAGGCGGAGGGCAGGCTAGTGCAGTGCAAGTTTGGTCGCAAAATTTGGCGATTTCATCAAACAAAACTTCCAGCAGCAATGACAAGCTAGAGGCGATGTGGAGTGGAGGGGAAGTGCGGGAAGGGCAACATGAGTTAGGATCCAATTTTGGTACTGTACAAAACTTCTCCCCCTTTTCACCGCATAAGTGAGGAGAAAAAATTCTATGAAACCATTGCACGTTTTCTACACTTTTTTCACTTTTCTTCTATTTTCTGCTCCGATCCAAGCAGGAGAAATTTATTAATTTTTTGTACTTTTCTATTTCTTTCTTCACTTTTCCTCTATTTTCACCGAATCCAAGCGCAGGGTAAAGTAATTTATGATAGAAAACCAACCTTGCCAATCAAGGTTCCAAGGCTAACAAAATGCTCTGTCAGACTGTCACCCATCAATCTCATTGCAACGCATCACGGGGCACGCATTTGAGTGGGTGCAGCCAAATATACCCCATTTTTCAATTAAATTAAGGGTTTCTTTGGTTAGGGGTATTAAGGAAAGAAAAAAAAAAAGGAAAGAGAATTGTAAAATTTTATTCCTTTTATTTTTGTTTGATTTAGAAGAAATTCATTTCCTTTCTTCCTTTTTTTCTTAATGGGATTATCTCATTTAAGGGAATGGTGATTCCTCTTAATTCCTTAGAGAATCCTATTCTTTTTTCCTATTTTCTCTTAATAATATTATTAAATAATTATTATATATTAATAATATAATAATATTTCAATACTTGTTATTTTTAATATTAATAACTAATAATATTAATAAAATAATAAATAAAAAATAAATAATAATAATTATGATAAATAACAAATAATAATTATTAACATAATAATAAATAATAATTATAATAAATAATAAATAATTATTATATATTAATAATATTATTAATATTTATTTAATAAATAAATAATATTATTAAATAATAAATATTATAATAATATTTAATTATGTTAATAATATTATAATATTTTTAATATTTATTATTTTATTAACATTATTATGATAATATTAATTATTATTAATATATTAATAATAGTTAAAATAATAAAAGTAATAATAAAAATAATATTAAAAAGATATTAATAAAATAAATTAAAAATATTTAATTTTTTTTATTTAAACTAGATTGGTAACCAGGAATTATTTTTTTCCTTTTTTTTTAATTCCTGATTCATCCCTTTTTCCCAGTTTGAACCACGGCCCTAAAAGAAAAGGAAAGGAAAGAGAACGCACCGTCCCGTCACAATTTCAACAAGTAACAAGGACGCAGAGGCATTAGATCAAAGCTGTACGGAATTGCACCTACGGCGGTGGCGGATAGTTTTGGACCCTCACGGAACAGCCGCTTCCGGAAGCAATTTTTGTTTCTGCTCCATTAACGGGAAATCTAACTAAAGGGTATCCGAAAGTAAAGTTCCACTGATATCATCACTGGAAAAAATCCTTTTTCTTTCTTCCCTAATTAATTAAGGTACTTTTGCTGAGCTCTTGAAGTAAATATAAACCTTCCGATTGTTGGGCATGGAGGGGAAGCTCGGCTCGTCCATTTCCTCCCCACTTCCCTAATTCCCACCCTTTGTGATGACAAAAAAATAATAAATACAAAACTTAAATTGGAAAAAACAAACTGATTTTAGATTTTTACAGACACCATGATATGTGAACAATTGGAAATTAATGTGAGATATAAATTAAAGTTATCTGAGTTTACTTATTATAATTGAAGTGGCTCATGATTTGGACTGGGATCTTCAATTTCGGTATGGCCTTCTATTATAAACAATGGCTTGTTTATGCTCTGACAATATAAAATTATTATTTAAATAGTTGGTTGATTGGATTCAATGAAAATAAATTGGATCTCAAAATGTTTTGAAAAATTATGAATTTGATCCTTAGAAAAATTCTTATTAAGAAAAATTTATTAACTATTGTTTCTATCTTACATATAAATTAGTTTCTGACAAAAAAGTATGATAATACTTTAGGTGTAAAAATATATATAAAAAAAATTCTATCTATCTACCTCGCACTCTTTATGATACACTATCATTCAATATATTTCTGAAACATTTCCTCTTTTACATTTTGAGTTCAAAGATATGATTATATATATATATATTAAATAATTTTTTATTGGTATTAAAAATACTTTTAGCTACCTAGTATAATCATTTATTGTTATTATTTAAATTTCACTTATTTGTTTTAGTGAAAAATATTTTTTAAAAATATAGTTATAAAATAATATAATAATAAAAAATGCTTTATATATTTTATGCTACAAGGATGTAATTTGGTGATAAATAGTTTTTTAAAAAAGAATATTAGTTTTCTCATTATTATAACTTTAAAAATTATTTTTTAATTATAAAACATAAAAATAATATATTATTCCATTATTTATATATAAACAAAAAAAATCTATGAATAATATCTTCTAACGAAACAATACATTAATCCTTTAAGAGTAAACTTTTTTAGGCTAATCTAAGGAAGATAAGACCTAAAAATTATTGTCATAATCTCCATTGTCAGGATACATTTTTCTAAAGTAAATAGGTTGTTTTCTTGCCTCTTGGGGAAGGTAATGTTTAGCTAATAAAATGGTAATTTCCTGGCAGCCAAAACCCGTGTCCCTAACTAATTGGCAAAGCCTTCCCTAAACGAGAAAACAGTAAACTAACGTTTTGTGCATTTACTTCCGTACCCCGTAAATTCTTCCACACACCAACAGCAACTGCAACAGTTACAGCGGTGGCATTTCCGTAGTTGATCCCAAAATCCATGGCCGTTGTTGTACTTACACACTTTCGTTTTGCCAATTGCAACCGACAAGCGTCCTCCTCCAACCATAAATCTCAGAGCGTAAAAACGTACGTAACCCTCTCTTTCAATCTCTAACCAACGAGTTTCCACTTTTCTTCTCCCCACAAACGCAACTTCTCTCTCCTGTCATCTTCTCATTCTGTTCACTTTCTCTCTCTACATCTCACTTCCCTTTCTCTCTCTATTCCTCTACAAAAATAGGGACCGAAACTCGGAAACACCCAGAAACCTTCACCAACCTCTATGGCCGACAACTCCAAGTACCATCCTATCGGCACCGGAAATCTGGGCTCAGACCTTGTGAGCATTTTCTCCATTATCAAGATTAGAAGAACAACAGTAGCTTTTGCTTATGGCTTCGTGCTTGCCTTCTTTCTTTTCACTGTCTTGTTAGCCTTCTCCCCTTCTCCCAACGCTTCGTCTCCTGGGTTCACCAACATTTTTTCTTCCAATATCGCTGCAACTTCTACTGTTAGTTCTTACAAATCTCAATTAACCTCTTTTTTCTCTTACTTTTTCCCGAATAGTTCTTCCTCCCAGTATCCCCCTAACATTTCTAGATCTGGTCTCACCGCCCCTCAACATCCGTACGCTCCCAAAGCAACCCATGTGAATAATCAAACTCAAACCGCAAAGAAATCATCTGAGTATAAAGTTGCAAGTAAGAATCAAACCACAATTTCTAGCCAAAATCCTCGGGTTGCTAGCACTCAGACGGCGAATCTGCGGGCAAAATCGCCTCCCATTGTGAATAAGGCACCGCCGGTTGTCAAAAATCAAACTCGTAGTGCTGCTGAAGGTAAAAACTTGAAGGCCAATGGAACCATTAATGCTTTTTCTGCGCCGAAGGTTCCAGTGCCACCCCGTCCGCCGACGGTCCCGGAGGGTCCGAAGCAGAAATTGAGCTCTGCGGCGAAAACTGATTCTCCGGCGAAGGCCAATTCTGAAAAGGGTGTTTCACAGAAGGGTGATTTGCCGAGTAATTATACGTCTTCCCTCGCAAAGAAACAGAGCAATGGGACTAACGCAGGAGTGAAGAATGACTTGATTGAGTCTACGATGAAGTGTGATTTGTTTGATGGAGAATGGGTGAAGGATGATTCGTATCCTCTTTATGAACCTGGTTCCTGCAATCTGCTCGATGAACAGTTCAGTTGCATTCAGAACGGAAGGCCCGATGAAGATTATCAAAAGTATAGGTGGAAGCCAAAGAAGTGCAACATCCCAAGGTATGTGAATGTGATAAAAAGTCTTACAATTTTTTTTTTGGGGGGGGTTATTTTAAATTTAACTGGGCTCTAGGGTTTATATGGGTTCTGTCATTCTATAATTGGTTAGTAGTTAATGGGTGTCAAGGATTTCCATTTGATGAAGAATCGATTATATGATAGCAAAAAAACAAAATATCCGGAAGATCTGTCCACTTTATGCTGGTATATAGCTGGATTAGCATACAGTTTTCTGGCAGCTTTTTTGTTCTTCTGGGAATTTAGGAAAAAGTTGCTGATATGTATACTTTCAGGTTGGATGGTCATGGAATGCTGGATTTGCTGAGAGGCAAGCGTCTGGTTTTTGTCGGCGATTCTCTGAATAGAAATATGTGGGAATCTCTCATATGCATATTGAGAAACTCAGTGAAAGATAAAAGCAATGTTTATGAAGCAAATGGGAGATCTAATTTTCGAGGGGAAGCCTCTTATTCTTTCATATTCAAAGTAAGTATTGGGTTTATACAACTTTGCTAATTCCATTTGAATTCTGAGGATCTTCCTCACTCTGTTCGTCTTGTTTTATTGCATCTGTAGGATTACAACTTCTCTGTAGAGCTATTTGTATCTCCATTCTTAGTTCAGGAATGGGAAATGCCAGACAATAATGGAACAAAGAAGCAAACACTTCGTCTTGATTTAGTGGGAAGGTCTGCTGATCAATACAAAGATGCAGATATTATCGTCTTCAACACTGGGCATTGGTGGACGCATGACAAAACTTCTAAAGGGTAAGAATGCATTACCAGTTATCTATTGGATACTTCAGTTTTTCTTTTCCATTTTATGTATTTTCTGCCTTTTCCCTTTTGCTAAATCAATTTACATTGCCTGTTACAAATCCCAGGAAGGACTATTACCAAGAAGGTAGCCATGTCTATGATGAATTAAACGTTCTCGAGGCGTTTCGAAGAGCTATAACAACTTGGAGCAGATGGGTTGATGCCAACATAAATCCATCCAAGTCTATGGTCTTCTTTAGGGGCTATTCTGCTTCCCATTTCAGGTAAACAGGAAATGAATTTGTAGTCATTGCACTTGTCTTGGGCTTTTCATTACTTCAGCGTTCGTTTTCATTGTCAAATTAAAATTTCCACCCTTTTCTTACTCAAGCTTGCATTTTCACTAACGATTTAACTCTATTCCTTCTGCAGTGGTGGGCAATGGAATTCGGGTGGGCAATGTGACAGTGAAACCACACCCATTAAGAACGAGGAGTACTTACAGGAATACCCTCCAAAGATGAGGACACTGGAAAATGTGTTGAAGTATATGAAAACCCATGTCACCTACTTGAATATTACTAGAATGACGGATTTCAGAAAGGATGGTCATCCCTCCATATACAGGAAGCAAAATCTATCACCAGAGGAAAGAAAATCTCCATTGAACTACCAGGACTGCAGTCACTGGTGCCTTCCGGGCGTCCCTGATGCATGGAACGAGATTCTCTATGCTGAGCTTCTAATAAGACAGTACCGGAATCATCAGTAGCAGCAGCAGAGAATTTAGGTAAATTGTCAAACTTGAGGGCCAATATCTATACGCCACTAAGTTGAAATCAGAAACAGATGCAATATACAATTTTTGTCCCATCCATTTCCAGGATTGGGGATAAACAAAATACTATACAGGCACATTTTTTTTTTTGGGGGGTTTTTGTCGAACAAGATATAGAAGAGAAGTGAGTGCCTTGAAGCTGAGTAATAAGTTTGTATTTTATGAATGACACGAAGCTGATGAATAGAAGATTACAGGGAGCGGTTTGATTTGTAATTGTACGTCACCCTCCCCTCGCAGATTCATTTCCTTTGTGGCCTGAAAGGGCTCACTTCTATTGTAAATTTTCTAATCAATTAGATTATTTTATATGGTTAATGAAATCAAATTGTTCAGATTAAGTGTTCCTGGACCATTTCTGGACGGGTTATTTTGTGGAAAAAATTTTCGGTCTTCCAATTTTTAGGTAGTGTAAATTTATATCATTAAATTAATGACTGAGTTATTTTTAAAATATTAATAAATTTTACTTAAAATTGATTAAATTATAATAATTAATTTAATGGTGTAATCTACATCACTAAAAAGGTCATGCATCATAAGCGCCTTCTTATTTAATTCATTTCTTATTTATTTGACATTTGTAAGATGTTGCCGACATTTAAATAAATATAGATATTTATAATTATGAATATTGTATTGTATTTTATATAAAGCCTATGGTGATGGCTGGACATTTATAATCAAGGGAGAAAATGCAAATTAATCTTTTATATTTTACCTCTTTTGATAAAAATTATTTTTGAAAATTGAATGCATATTTATTAATAAGAAAATTTTGTTTGGATGTATTGGATTCTTTTTTAAGTGTAAGACGTATTCTAAAAAATAAAATGTATCATCATAATTTTTGATAAAAAAAAATTAACAGTTGAAGATTTTATAAATAATAATAAATAAAAATAATAATTTTTACACTTATAATTATTTATTTTTAATATTTTTATCAATAATCATAATAATACATTTTACCTTTTAAAGTGAATATTACATTTTAAAAGAATTAAATTCTGAAATCCTGTTTGGAACACCATACCTTTTATTAAATCAAGGTATTGTTGATAAAAAGATTACCGTGGTGTGTTTTTATATTTGTATCGGATAAATAATAAATAAGTTATGCTAAAATAAGTAAAATACTTCTAAAATAAAAAAATTAGAAAATAAAATATCGCTCGCAAATCTAGGTCGATTTTTCTACAATATTTCATGTCGAGTTAAGTACGCTTGTCCTATCAAGATTAGAAGGAGTGATTTGCAATTTTTCACTTGAGGTAAAGTATGTCGGTTTGGCTTTTCTGTGATGTTGTTTTCCTTTCGAGAGAATTTTTGGGTCAATGTTATTCGTTTTAAAGGCAGTAAATTACAGATTAACGATATCAGACCCTACTGCTTGTATAAAGAAATCGGAATAAAATGTGAAACTTTTTCTTCCATTGTCGCGTGTTCTCTTTGACTCTTACGGGTCTTCTTTTGAAGCCCTTTTTTTCATTTTTATAATGAATAATTTTATTATAAATCAATCAAAATTATATATATATATATAAATTAATTTTATTGATGAAGTATGAATTATTAAATTACAAATTTTTATTTAAAAAATATAAAATTTAATATGAATTATTAAATATCTAATGCATACAAAGAATACGGCTCTTGTAATATATTGGAGGGTATCCTTCGTTTTATAATGTCTTGCGGTCAGTGATAATTTATTTATTTAAGTACAAAAGGCATCAAATCCTCTTAAACTCTAGATTAAGTGTGCATTAACCATCACAATTACACAACCGGTGAAAATGCAAACGAAAGCATCAAAATTATAGCTTCTGGGTTGCGTGAAAATGATGAGAAATTTTTTATGCTCCCTCATATCCAATAAATAAAAATAATTTTTCATAAAAAAGATAATTATTAGCTTTATTATTTATTTATTAATTTGATGAAGTTCATATATATTAAAAATTTAAATTTTAAAATATTACAATTATAAAATTTAATAATTATTTTTATTTATTAAATAAAACTAAAATCACATAACATAATCGGAATTTATCAAGAATAATTGCTTCTGGGTTGCATTAACTTCATCGGTAGGGCAAATTTAGCCGGTCTTCAATTAGGGAACGAAATATTCCCTTGCTCATAAAGGGTCTCTTCACTCCATGTTTGCAGCAAAAGAATTTCTCAAATTAATACTGCTTTTAAAACTATTTATTCATGTAATTTTATTCTTTATAAAAATATTTAATTCATACTTAATTTGAATGAGTTTTTCACCCTGTTTAGTTGAAAAGAAATTCTTACATATATAAAGTAAACTAGTTAGTCACCGGGTAAATATTTATTTTAATAATATAAAATTATAATTATATGTTAATTATTTACAAAGTAGATTAGATAAAAAAAATTAATATACAACTAACAACTCTAAAAAATATTTTATAAAATAAAATATTATAATTTTATTATATACATAATTAAATAATTAAAAATGGTATTATAATACAATAAAAGACTGAACTTATGAATTTTTATATACATTAAATCATATAGAATAAATTTAATTTTTTTAATATTTGAATACTCATAAATTAAATCAAAATTAAAATGCTCCAAATATGTGTTACAATCTTTAAAAAAATTATTTATACTTCTACAGCCCTAGATTGTAAGCTTATTAGTGGATAACAATTTTATTTAATAAATTTTTTTCTAAAGTATAAGTGTTTTGTAAACAATAATAATTATAGAACTTTCAAAGAAAATTTATGAAGAAGAAAAAAGAAAATACTCAAGGTAAAATGGTGGAAGGAAATTATAAATGTTTAAAAAAAACTCTTAAAAAATAGCCAAAAGAATAAAATATTTATGGAAGAAGATAGTTAAAAGAGATGTATTTGATAAAATAAAATTTTAGAAAAATTTAAGCAAAGAAAAAAGTTATCTCCCACTCATTTAGTTTATTAGTCAAGTAGATAATTGATTTTAAGTTTATTTTATTGAAAAAATTGATTCTAAATTTAAATATTGCATTAATTAGATATTATTTTTTAAGATAATTATTATCATTAATATTAATATTTAATAACATAATTTATGATAAGAATAAATTTTTTTGTAATGGCAATAAATTTTTCATTTACCATATTAGTGCATTGTAAAATAAAATTTTAAAATAATAATTTTATATTGTAGAACACCACATTAAATGTAATCCATAAATTATTACCTATTTGTTAACTAAAATTCAATATTATAATATCAAATATTTTTTATTTTTTAATTTACATAAAAAAAAGGAATAGCTTTCAATAGGAAAATATTAATAAAAGACTCATATTTATGTATTTTCTATAAGTTGCATTGTAATAAAAATTAACAAAAAAAAAACTTCTTCCAAAATTTAAAAAATAATTATATAGACATACAATAATATCATGAGCTTTCTTAAAAATTATGATCAATTATGCTTATGAAACCATAAATTTATAAAAAATGATGATGAAATTAAAAAATTTGATATAATAAAAAATAAAAAATAGTTTGATTTGAATTTAAAAAAATATATTAAGAACTTGGATAAAAAAAGATTAAAAAAATAACATAAACATTGAAGAAAATGTTACTAAAAAAAGTAATTAATTAGATTATGAAATAAAAAATAAATTTACAATTATTATAAAGAGAATCCATCAAATAAAGATGAAATATTATATTATTTAGTAAAAAATATTATCAGATACTGAAATTAAACTTTTTTAAAGAGAAGAGAGAAGAGAAAAGATAATGTTAATAAAAATAGACTTGATACTAAATTTAATCTTTTTCTGATGGTTGCAAGTAAAGTTATTCATTTGTATGTACGAGTAAATAAAGACTTTATTAAATACATATAAAGAGAAAATGCATTATAAATAAGAATTTATAAATTTTAAATTAGATCTAAAATATGATGAAGATAAGGATAAAATTTTTTTTATTTAAATTAACTAAAGATAAAAAAGTAAAAAATTTTCAAATGAAATTAGATAAAGATAAAGATAAAATTATTTTCAAATTTTAAAATAGAAAATATTATTGAGTTTTTTTGTAAATTTGTAAAAATTTTCAGAAACAACATCACATAGTTCTGTTTCTTTTATAATTTCCTCTAAAAAGTGTAACTATATGAAATAAAAGCATATACTTGTTAAAAAGTGTGTGAAATAATTAAATAATTTATCTAATGAAATAAACCATAAAAAATATATGCTTTTATAATTTTTATACATAAAAAATCTAGCAAATTAATGAGAAGGAATTAAGTTATAAATCTTTAAAAAAAATAGAAATTCAATGAAATAAAATATTCATAACAAAAATAAACAATCAAATTAGAATAATAATAGTATAAAAAAGTAAAATAAATTGTAAAAAAAGAATTTATATGGTAGAAACATTATCAAATAGTTATAAAAAAATAAAAGTAATAAGATCTAATAAAAGAAAAAAAAGATGAAGATAAAAATTCTCATATTAAAGAAGATAAAAGTAAAATGTAGAAAGAAAAGAAACAAATATAAATGTAATTTGATGAACTTTTTGAGGAGTTCTTATAAAAGACTGGAATAATTTAATATTTATAAATTTTAGTGATAGGTAAAAAGTAATTCAAATTCAAATTTTATTAGAAATTAATTTAATATTGGAAGATAAATAAAGAAAAAATTACAAATTGATACGTGACAAATTATAAAAATGATACTGATCATAGAAAGTAAGAAATACAATAGTTAATATATAATATATAGATATAAATAAAAATATAAATTGTATTAAAATATGCAAATAATTTTTTAAATATTAAATTACTTATAAAATTTAATCTAATTAATAATTATAGCTATAATTGTTGTATATGATAGTTCAAATATATATGATCACTTTACTTTGCTTTGATAGATATCACACTATCCAAAGGTCAAATGTAACAATCCGCATAACTCCCATAATAATACATTTTTATTTGATCAAGCTTATTTAATAACTTATTTTGGCTTATCTATTAGATTAAACACCTTTATAGATTTTAATAAATGTTTGAGTGAGTTTGTTATATTAATGTGCTACTTCCCTGTAAACCGAGCTTATTTCTATAAGTTCCATCATGTAATTTGAAGGGGAAAAAAAAAACTATTTTAGAAGCTAAAAATAGGTTGCCACAAACTTGTTTTTTTTTTTATGATAATTTTAAGCATAAGAGCCTTAATAAAATACAAAAATTTTAAACTATTCTTATTGGAGGGGTGGGGCTTTTCATTCCATTGGCATATATGAATCTTCTAGTGATATAAAAGTATTATCTTATTCATCATTTTATTTAAAATTTATTATCATTATTTATTTTTACTAATTATTGTTGTCATCATTTATTATTCTTAATTATTATCCACCTTTATACATTATTACTATACCATTACTTACTATTATTAATTTTTTCTCACTATTTATTACTATAATAAACTATCAATTCACTACTCACAATTATTAATTATCACTTACTATTATTTATTATACTGCTATTAATTATTATTTATTATTATCTACTGATCATCACTTATCTTGATAAAACTAAAAT
Organism: Sindora glabra; assembly: GCA_020226215.1. Taxonomy (NCBI): domain Eukaryota; kingdom Viridiplantae; phylum Streptophyta; class Magnoliopsida; order Fabales; family Fabaceae; genus Sindora; species Sindora glabra. Next base: position 22,100,321 of record CM035228.1, read on the forward strand.
GATATCATGAAATGTAATGCACATGGAATGCAAGTATATTTTTTATTATTTAAAAAATTATAATAAAAAAATTTATTATTATTCTTTTTAGTAATTTTAATGATTAAAAATGCTTTAATAATTTTACTCCAAGAAAATATAAAGCAATTATAAGGTTTTAGCAAAATGTATCCAAGCGCAGATTAGGTTATTTTACTTAACACTTATAGTGACAAAATTTATACAAAGATGTTTTTACAATACAAGTTTTTATTTAAAATACTTATTCAAATGAGACCAAGTAATTCGACTAGTATATTGCTCATTCTTGTCATGGGTTATTGAACCAAAATTCAACCAGATCAAGAGCTGGTTTTGAACTAGCTGGACAAATTATTGACTTTAATCATGATGAGAAATATGAACTAAAATCAAACATAAAATTATATATATTAAAATAAAAATTATATATTGAATATTCTAATTGAAATAAGTCTATTTATTAACTAAACCAATTAATTAAGAGAAAATTTATTTGAGAATGAATTATATCTATTGCAAAGATGTTTTACTCGGTTGATCAACAACATATGACATTTGCTCGGAGACATTGATGTCACCAATTGATTAAGTATTTTTGCTTAAATTATAGGTTTAATTAAACAATAATAAAACATTAAAAATTAGAAAAATAATTTGGATTTATCTCCTAAATTATCTTGCTGTATCTCACAGCACCTTCGAACTTTATTTTGCATCACTTCTTCATTCTTTAATATACATTGTCCAACAGATTTAAAATAAATGTTATTGGGATCTTTACACTTCTTCATGTATATTATTTATTGGGATCTTTTGATAATGTGGCATACCAGTTCCAAACCAATTTTCTGATGAAAATTTGCATTTTAAATTTCATCCAATATCTTAATACAAAGAAAATGATTTATACAGCCTACACCTTCCTTATCAACCAACCATGGAGGAAAAGGCCTCGAGCTGTTAATTTGCCAACCCCAGATGCAGATAGTTCAACTAAATAAACAGTAGCCTGCAGACTATAAAATGAGGTTAAATCAGTAAACTAGAGAAATTTCGGAATGAATTAATAGGCATAGAGGGTTTTGATTTTTGTTGGTTAACTCACCAATTTTGTGTGACTGGTTCGTTTAATTAATTCGGCATAAAAATCTTATTACTCTTCAAGTTACAGTTCAGCATTTAAAAACCAAAAAAAAATAAAAAATGCTGTAAGCCTTTTATACAAATAGAATTCAGCATATTTTGAAAATTTTGTACCTTTTTTATATTCAAAGTTTGCCTTCTAGTTTTTATATGTATACATATAATAATTTTTAATTTTTACATATATATTTAATAATTTAATCACTTGTTAGATAAAAAAGGTCTTGTTGTTAGTGTGCAGTGATTGAACTTGAGGTCCGGTGTCCAATTCTGATGGCTCAGTTTTCTGATTTTAATTTATTTTTGGTACATATTCTGTTTTATATTTTACTTTTCCGAATAATATCATGGGATATGTTTCTAAATGTATTTGCAAATTTTATGAGTTTTTATAATAATTTAATATAAAAGTTACAATTTTTATATAAATATAATTTTATAATTTTTTTTAAAAATTATTAAATCATACAAATCTTACATATAACATATGTATAAAGGTTAATTATAATTTTGTCATTTAAAATTACATATATGTTTTTATTTTGGTGCAAAAGTTGAAACATTTTCTTACGCTTCGGTGGAATAATAGATTAGCATTAGATTCAGATAACCAAATTCTTGAGGTTTAAGCTTAATTTTGGACCCCAGCTGGTCCTATGAGACATTTCAAATGAAAACGGTTAGTTTTTTTTTTTCTTTTTTGGGTCCTAAAGTCAAATTTTATTAGTCGACCTAAAAACTTCCTCCAAGCAGAAACCTAGGAATACATCATTACTTGCTTTTGGCAAAAAGAAGTTGGGGTTTTGTGGGCCTCATATTGTGAAAAACTCCCAATGTTAGAAGTTTGATCTTCTATGGTAGAATATGTATGGGCCAAAGGTATATCACCTCGTACATTCAGATAATTCATAGCCCAATATGGTTAAAAAAAAAATTTCGATGACTCGCATTGTATGCATCGAGCAAAAGAGAAAATTTCTAAAATTGCTGTCAAAGCCCAAAGAAAAAAGTTTGGCTTAATTTCATTTTTATTCCTATAATATATATTTTATTTGTATTTGGTCCCTATTTGATCAGTCTAATAATAAAATGAAAATAATTTTGGTCTCGACATAATGGAAAAGGTTGATGTGGAATTTCGTTTTTTACATATAACAATTAACTCATTGCCAACACATAGCCTTCTCTTGTTTGGTCAAAATCTAAATCCACTAACTCATTCTTCCATTAAACTAAATATCATTATACAATTATTGTTTTGTCTTATAAATATCAATATATTGTCTCTCTTTTATTCGTAAGGCATTTTTTTAATTAAGTTGATGCACATAAATATACTGAATATAGTCTTTCTCTTAATTAATACATTGAAGAGATTTAATAAGCCAGGACTATAATAGATTTTTTTTTCAGTGAAAGATACACTTTATAAATTAAAATGCATCATTATATTGATAGTTATTGATGAAAAAATTAATAACTAAAAAATTTAATAAATTATAAATAATTATTTATTTTTTATTATCTATTCTTCTAATTTCCTCCTCAATGATTATGATTCTTCCGCACATCGCGTCAAAGATTTAAAACAACTAAAATACCCCCATAACAGTTATCCTCACCGAGTAGTGTTAATTTTCTCAGAATTGGCTTTTTCCAAAATGTCAAGAATCTTCTGGTTGTGCTTTTGCATCAATCACTTTCTAAATTATATTATTATGCCTATTCGACTTTCAGTGCCATGTCCCATGTATATCCACAGCTGTATGTAATTTTATATGCTTGTGGATCCCCCATGTTTCCAATTATTGAAAGAACAATTTAATAATAATTTTTTATATTTCCCTTTATTACTCGATTGCACATGATTACAATCATTAAGTTAATTCTACTTACTAAGTACGTTTAAATCCGTAAATTCAAACTTATATTTCATTCTTCCAATTGAAGATTTCATGCATATTCAATTTCAAACAAGTGATCGCGAATATATATATAAATATATAAATATATATATTTATTTATTTATTCATTTATGAAGAATGAAAAATCTTCTTCTTCTAAAATTTTTGAGGTAAAGTAATAAAAAATTTAAACTTTGTCAAGAGCCCTATACAATATTTACACAGATTTATTAGCATTTGATTAAGTGGATTGTGTAAAATTTTATACATATAATATTTATCATTGAACTTGTATTTGCATTGCTATACCTTTTTGTATGTAACATGTTTCCAACGAAAGCAGTAAATTGTAAATTTTTTTTAATAATAATATCTTTAAGGATCAAACTTAAAATCTTTTAAATTTGAAATACTTTAAGACTCAACTATGGCGTGTTAATATTAAATTTATATTTTTAAACTCTCTCATAAATTATTTTTTATATTATAAATAATAATTTATTTAATAGAAATTTAAAAAATTAAAATGCTATTCTCAATTGTTGAAGTTGAAATGCACCAATCCCACCTTCTATTTCCCATTTCTTTTTACTTGTGAATGGTCTGAATCTAATACTTCAACTAAAGAATCATCTCCCCTTAACTTACCTTACAATAAAATTCAGTTTATAAGAGTACTATAGTTAATGGCGGAGTCAAGATTTTACTTTGGAGAGGATCAAATGTAAAAAAAAATTATAAAATATATAAATAAATTTTTTTAAAGTCATCTCAAAATTACTATACATAAAAATAAAAATATAAAAACTTATCAACTTTGTAGTTTGATCAAACGAGTCGAAATTCCTAAATTGATGGATTGAATTATTCAAAGTTTGAACTTTTTTTTATATAAATCAATTCATAGATTTATAATTAAAATTTACAAATTCATTAATTGAATTGAATTTCTCAGAATTTAATTATTTTTTATGTACTCGCACGCTTGAAATCCACACAAACCGATTTATATCAGTCCAATCCAACTGTTTTATAGCTTTACCATTTGTACTCCCTCCGCCTGGATACGGTAAACTCTTAACGGGATGGGGGTATGCCTTGACTTTAGAACTAAGTAATCTAACCTATTTTTTAATTTTATATAATAATATTTGATTTATATTTAAAACTTAATTTTAAATTTCATTTTTATTATATATAACTTTTCTATAATATAATATAATATAACTAAATAATCTTAATATGATTAATACGAGCTTGCATTTTGTTAAATAGGCATATATTTGGATATCTATCTAAATTTTTTATATGTATAGTATGAATTTTGCGTGTAATAAAAGAGTTTAAATTTAATAAATTATTAGTATAAAATATTTTATACTATCAATGAATGAAAAAGAATTTGCATTAAAAGATTAATAGTATTCAAGAATTTTTTATAATAGGAGACAAATTTTAATAAAATTTAAATTTGATTGATTGACAATATAAAATATTAATTAAGAATTTTTAATGATGGGAGACAAATTTTAATAGAGTTTAAATTTAATTTATTATTAGTGTAAATTTGACTAACTTGAAACTTAATTTTAAATCTCATTTTTATTATATATAGTATTGCTATAATATAATATAACTGAATAATCTTAATATGATTAATACGTGTCTACATTTTGTTAAATAGGGATGTATTTGGGTATCTATTTAAAATTTTTATAAATATAGTATGAATTTTATATGTAATAAAAGAGTTATAAATTTAATTAATTATTAGTGTAAAATATTTTTTATTATTAATAAATAAAAATTATATTAAAAATTAATAATAATCAAGAATTTTTAATGATAAGAGATGGATTTTAATAATTTTTTATTGATATAATAATAATAAATAAATAATATAAAATTAATTTATTTTGATAATAAATTAAATCTATATTCGTAATAAAAACACAAAAATATACATTTTCATTATTCAAAGTTCAAGAAAATTTTCTTATTTCTATATAAAAGCTACCAAATTTAAATAAAAAACAGTTGTAAAATGTATAAAACTCGCAAAAACTTATATTAATGCAAAATTTCTCAAGTGCTTAAGAAAGCATAACCCGATCAAATTCATTAATGAGTGTGAGTGAATGAAAAAAAAATAATACCGTTTAGTACTAAGATTTTAGTGGTGCTATTTATATTGTAATTTGATAAGTCAAAATTTTGTTGATACACTAAGATTAAGAAAAATTAAATTTAAAATTCCCAACATACTATTGTGTTTCGTAATAATTTTTTTATTTATTAAATTACCAAATCAAATAGTGGACTTACAATTTGCATGCTTGGCAGATCCATGAAAAAAAGTTGTATCTTTATTTTTGATTCAATTAGAACATGATAAACTGACATATAATAATTTAAGTTACAAATTACTGAGAATCTTTTGTCATTTGTTCCCACCAATTAATTTAATAGTATTTAGGATAAATTACACTTTATGTACATGAGATTTCATTATTTTTCACTTTACTTACCTATAGTTTTAAAAGTTATCCAAATGTAATCTCAACTTTTAGCGCTTTATCTATTTGAATTATTTTTGTTCTGAACCAATGAAGATTAAAATGATGTTGTTTTGGATATTATAATAAAAAATAAATAGAAGTAAAATTCAATACATCAACGTTATAAATTATCCAAACGTAATTTCAACTTTTAGTGCTTTATCTATTTGAATTATTTTTTGTTGAAACTAATAAAGATTAAAATGATATTGTTTTGGGTATTATAATAAGAAAATAAATAGAAGTAAAATTCAATACATTAAATCTAGTAAATTTATTTTTTTTTAATTTTAAATTTATATTTGACTAAAGATATTATATGCTTATACTAATAAAAGGTTTGAAGAGTTAAAGGAAGATTATCTAAAGTTATCAGTAATTATAATGCATAGTATAAGAAAATTGAAGTAAAAGGACAAAAGTCACTCTCAAATCTTTTGCTATTACTATAATTCAACCAAATATCTCCCTTAGTTCATCTATGTGCATACTATTTTAAACAGTAGTTCACTTTCTTCAGAAACCTAGCTAGATCAATATAATTTTAACAATAATTGCATCTAATTTCATAGAAAAATAATTTAAAGCAGTTGCTGTGTTTTAACGATACTATTACTATAATATAAATTCAAAGTTAATGGAAAAATAAATTCCACTGGATTGAATATATTAAATTTAATTTATTTTTACTTATTTTCATGCTATGATGTTCAAAACAACATTGTTTTAATTTTCATTAGTTTTTTTGATGAAAAATAATTTATGTGAATAAAGTGTTGCAATTGAAATCATGGGTGAGTAATTTATAACTTTTAAAATACATATAGACAAAGTGAAAAATGATGAAATCTCAAGTGGGTAAAGTATGATTTTTCTTAGTATTTATTATTTTTTTAAAAACAAAGTATAAATAACATGTGTTTAACTTCTTTAAAGAAATAAATTAATAACTGAAGGGCACTTCATAAGTTACACAATGTTGGCCCTAAATAAAAAAGTGACTACCCTGAAACCTGAATTTAATCTTTAATTAGCTGACATACGACACAAGCAAAAAAATCCAGTTTAAATTAAATTTTTTTAAGAATGATAGAAGTAATAATATACTTAATGTATATATGTAAGTTTTTAAATTTGAAGTTCAAACATATAAAAAAATTAAACTAATATCAAATACAATTGTATCATTATTAAAATACAGGCTAGTTTAAATTAGGGATTTTGTTACTTGCAAATGAAACAACATAGAAGAAACATATAGGAATTTTGTTAATGCTTGCAAACGAATTAACAGCTGAGAAGAAACACGAAACTGAAAAATCTCACTTAAATAATGGTACATAGAGGCATAGTTCATAACTTCATATGATCTTGCGTGCCGGATCTCTGATTTCATGTCAAAATAAGCAGCTTCAAGGTGATTCAAGTTTTTAACAAATTATTTAAAATCCATAGGATTTGAATTACCAAATATTACTCTTAAACGGGCTATTTATCCGAGTAGAAATAGGTTAAATTAAGTTAAATTTTATTTTAAATAAATTGGTTTTATTTTATTAATTATTGATTTGAATTTGACTTATTAATTTTCATAAAATCAAAATTCAAATTTGGTTTGATTTATTTAACAAGCATGATCAAGTCTATTAATTGTGCTTAAAAATCTATTTATTTAAATAAATTTTTAAATAAAATAATAGATAAAATACATTTAAGATAAAAAATAAACTAATAACAAAATTAGATTCATATTTATAATTATACATATTAAAATTATATTATATATGATGTTATATTATATTATATATAAAGATATTAGTCATTGAATAGTTCAACTTAAAAAATTTACAAGTCAAATTTAAAAAAAAATAAGTTTCATCTGTTCATTTAAATAAATTTATTTATCAACGTTAATATGACCTATTTAACTATATAAATTAGATTAGATCGAAAATAGACTATTGTAGATTATTGACAAGCAATATAATTTATTTCCACCTCTACCTTGGTGTGGTAGCTGGGTTTACATACCTGCACTCTTTTATATTTACGGTTAAGCCACTACTACTTGTAAAATAGGTAAAATTTGCTTTTGAATTTCACAAATTTTATTAGTAGCAATGAATATAGAAATTGTGGATTTAGATTTTTGAGTTCATTAAGAGACAATGACATCTATTTTTTAAATAAATAATTAGATAAGCAATTATTATAAGGATTAGGAATTTGATGTTACACGTAATAAAAAGTACATAATTTTAAAAGAATATTGAATATTGCTTAAATTAAAGATTTTTGATAATAATATATAATTTTAATTTTAAGTTTTTAATCTTTAATTTTGAATTTAAAATTAATTTATATGTATTAAATAATTTATCATTCATTTTATTAAGAAAATATAAAATTAAGACATCATTTTGATTTATAGAAAAATATAAATTTCAGAAACGTAAGATGTAGGTTAAATATTTGGTTAACAATCCTTGAAGTAATTTATGATAGAAAGCAAACCCTACTAATCAAAGTTCCAAGTTTAATGACAGGCTGAGACTACAATATCCTATTTCTGTTCATGGTAACTTACCTTGTACATATGATCAAATTAAATGATGACACTTGGGTGCTTGTAGATTGATTACATATTTTTTACTGAATTTGCTAAATAGTCCTTCAACATATGTTTTTTCAAAGTCGATCGTCCAACTTTGAAGAAGCTGTGGGTCCCCTTCGGTGGGGTTAGGACAAACAGAGCCGTCACTGGCCAGTGAGATGTTCAATGGCATTGATACATAGAACGGCACCACGCCGAACACTATACGTCTATACCCACCAATTTGATCACTACCTGCATCTGCGTCAAGTCCCAGGCTGTGTCTAACGCCATCTTGAGATTGGTCATCAGACACGTAACAAACATAGTTTTGTTGCCAACACTAGCAGGAAAGCTAGTGCCATCAGCAAGCATAGCATTTGACGCAGAGACCAAGAACTTGTCTTGCTGAATCCTCATAAAAACTATCCACGACTTGAACTTGTCAAGTCCATTATTGAGCACAGTGAGTGTGGACTTGAATCAATACGCTTGCTCTACTGAATTAGAGACTTTCAGTGACTTTCTTCCATCGGTGTAGGCATAGGATAGAAAAATTCCATTGCAAGAATTGATGGTTTAAGCTTAACAAAACTGCGGAATTGCAACCAAGAAAGCCATGATAGCAATGTTGATGAGGAAGGAGTAGCAACTCCGGAGATTCGAAGCCATGGGCGCGAGTTCATTTAAAAATTTGAAAGTTAAAGAAGAGACAGAAATAAAATTATAAGTGGGGATATCTAGATAGAGAAACAGTCTGGTAAACGCCTAGTTAAAGGGGACTCGCAACTTCTTCAAAGGTGGATGATTGACAAGAAAAAAGAAAAAAGATATGTTGAAGGACTATTTAGTAAATTCGGTCAAAAATATTCATCTGACTTAAAAGTAGTTAAGTGCCACCATTTGATTTGACTATGTGTTTCGGATGAGTCCCTCATGAATAATAATAGAGTATTTTAATCTCCGCCATAATAAAATGCTTTGTTAGACTATCACTTACTAATCTCATTGCAATGCGTCATAGGACATGCACTTGAGTGGGTACAGCTAAATATATCCCATTTTTTAATTAAATTGGAAGAAAATGAAAGGAAAGAGAATACATTGTCACGATAGCAAGGATGAAAAGTTCTTAGATTGAAGCTATATAGAAGTGTAGCTATGACGATGACGAATAAGTTCGATCTTTCGCAGAACAGTCGCTTCTGGAAGCCATTTTTGTTTTAACAAGAATTCTAGCCAAGGGGTATTCGAAAGTTAAACTTCCACCGATATTATCACTGTAAAAATCCTTCTTCCTTTTTCTCTTATTAATTAACCTATTTTTACTGGGTTCTTGAAATAAATATAAACCTTCTGATTATGTGGCTTAGAGGGGTAGTTCAAGTCATCCATTCCCTTTCTCCTTCCCCTTTCTCTTATTCCAACCCTTTGTGAGGACGAAAAATAATAAATATAAACCCTCAAATGAAAAAAAAAAACTAATTTTAGATTTTTATAGACACCATAACATGTGAACAATTGGAAATTAATGTCAAAGTTAAATTAAAGTTATCTGAGTTTACTTATTGAAATTGAAGCGACTGATAATTTAGATCGAAATCTTTGATTTTAGTATGACTTGCTATTATAAACAATGGTTCGTTTGTACTTTAAAAATTGAATTGTATAATATTTGTCTTAATTTCAAATTATTTGTGAAAAAGATCTATAATTATAATAATAATGTAATAATAGTAGTATTTTAATTTTAAGATTAAAAACCCTCTAAATTGTATACTTATTTCATAAAATATCACCATCTATTGGAAGTTTATATTCAAACTTTAGCTATTTACATATGGTTGGTTGATTCAATGAAAGTAAATTGGGTTTCAAAGCATCTTGAAAGATCTTGAATTTGACTTTTGTAGAAATTCTTATTAGGAGGAATTTATTAGCTATTGCTCTCATTTCAAATATAGATTAGTTTCATACTTGGTTAAAAAAATATGTAGATATTTTAGGTGTAAACCAAAAAAATCTTTTCCCTATTTAGTTGGCTATCATGACCCAAACTCAATCATAATTGACATAGGTCCCATTACCCAATTTCCACTGACCTTAATATTAATTTTGCTAATTCTACTTAATAGAAATCTCTTTAATCTCGTGATGACTTAATTTTCTTTATATATTTTATAGAAAAATTGATAGAGTTTTTCTTATGTTTGGATGTTTCGTAAGGGCCATATGCCCTAAAATATAAAATCTAAAATTTTTACAGATATAAAATACACATAAAATACGTATGCAAATACATAAATGAACACATTATTACATACACATTATATTCCCTATCTCAAATTCACAAATTTAGTCCCAATAGCTCTCAATTATCAAAATTTCCAAGGATTATCTTGGATTCTGGCATGAGTTATGTAACTTGATATTATCGATTTAAATCCTGAGAGTATTAAAAAGAAAAGGATAAATTTTATAAATCTAGTGAGTATATATCTACCAATCTCTTATTTATTTTCAATTACTAGAATAATTAAATATTGATTAAAAAATAAAGATAGAAAATAGTCACAAACTTAATTTTTGGATTTTCAACTTAAATCTTGGAATGATATATTCACCTGCACATAACTCAAGTTTCATATTCCTTATCACAATCCATAATAGCATTATTTGCTTAATTTATATAACACATTCAGATAGCCAACAAGGCTCAATCATAATTGCATTAAACAAAAATATTCAAGGATAACTAGGTATCAATGTCACAACATACTACATACTAGTTTAAAATAAATATGCATGTATCCACCTTTTGATTTTTGGGTTAATCTTATACCTTTCATAAGTTTTTCATCCTTGTTCCTCCAAGGTCTGTCTTATACCCTTTATAAGCTTGCTAAATTTTTTTTTTTTTTAGTATTTATCACATCATCTCCTATCACATTTCTCATCTCAAATGCCAATTGTGGCATAATTTACAATGGAATCTCATATATTAGAGCATCAGATTTATTTAACACAATTTCAATCCAATCACAACATAAAGTAAATAATTTGTCATCATAAGCCACTATCAATTAACCAATAATAAATAATTGCACCACCATGCTTACTTTGCATGGCCAACATCGTATCCATAACCAACAATAATAACTGTGCTACAAATATTTCACATCACTCTTTTATGGCGATAAGAATATTTTAATGATAATCCATAAGAAACAATTTATGTATACATAAAGATTATCAATATCAATATGCTAGCGCTACGCCAAACATTATACTAAAATGAACATTTATAGGTATTTAAATTAAAGCTTGCCATTTATAAGTACAACTAAGCTACATAATTATACCTCTAGAATTTCACATAAAAATGTATATATGATTTGTATAAGTAATAAGAAGAGAACTAAATATAACATTTAAACAAAATATCATAAACACATAAATTTTAAGGTAAGATATATACTTATCTAATAACGCTTATTTAGTTCATGAATCCTAGAATACTTCATCTTCATCTTTCTCTATTCTTCCTACTCAGTAATTTATAATGATAAATTACAAATATTCATATTACTTATTTTCTTTCCAACATTGTAATTTTAGATTTAATTTATAATAATCCAATCTTTAAGATCATTAACTTCTTATATTTATTAAGGTTAACTTATGAAATAAAAAATAAGCCATTATATATAGTGATCTTTGTATCAAACTTATGCAAGCAAAAATATTAAAATATAATATCCTTAATAAACTCTATTTATGTTTTTTTATCAACTTAGATTAACGCCTATTTATATTTTTAAAATTACCATAAAAAAACCTTTTTTAAATGAGGTTTTTTTTTTTCAAATCAAGCTCCAAATACTAAAAATATTGAAACTTTATACCATAAGGATACTCTATTATCATTATTTTATGAAACTATATATTTAATTCCAAATATTGTTAACTCTATCTCAATAATTTCACCAAATCACATTTTACGCATTTAGGAATTTCTTAAATCATGTATAAATCATCTAAGTTATTAGAAAGCATTACTCCATAAATACTCTAGTTATGTTAATGCAATATCCTATAGCATGAAAATTATAATTTTCAAGAGCATCATTATAGTTCATAAATATACATAGAATGGGTTTTTCGATTTATGCATGCAAATTCAAAAATACTAGAAGTGTTTTGTCTAAAGTGGCTCACTTGCCTTTAAGAAGGTTAGGAGTGCTGGAAAATGATAAGATTGTTAGAGGACATTGTAGCCTAACTCCTAAGTTCCAACATAACTAGCATTATGAATCATTGCTTCTTTCTACATTTAGGTGCTACCGCAATTACGAAAAGACAAAGGTTAGCTTTGGATGGCATGTAATGACTAAAAACTATAAGGATGATGATGGTAGGCTTATCCACCTTGCATCTTAGCCAGATCAAGATACCTCCACACATCACCAACAATGACGATTGGCTAGGAAAGGAAACATTAAGAGTAATAGTTGGCAGATAACGAATATTAGTAAGATATTAGTAACTAAAGAGGGGGAGTTGGAAAAAAGAGAAAGGATGAAAAAGGAGGGGAGAGAGAGAGAGAGAGAGAGAGATAAAAGAAAAGAAAGAAGAAAGATTAGGTGAGCTAAGAGGAAAAATGAAGAAAAAAAAAATAAAGCCTAGGGTTTTGATTCCATACATTATGAGTGATGTGAGCTCACCTTTGTCATTTAACCTTACCTTTACATTTTACTTACCAATCCTAGGTAACTAGATCTCAACCACCCATTTATTTTGCTAAATTCATTTAATTTGATTTTAGCCATTTACTATTTCTTCACCCCTTATAAAATTTCTAATATGACTTACTAATATAAAATTTTAAATATAGATACTTCAAATTTCATAAACTCATGTATAAAATCATGCACTAAAGTGGTTACAAGTATCTTATAAACCTTTCATCTAAATTTCCAAATATTCCTATAAAATTTTAGATAACACTTTTGTTAAAAATTACTTTACCAATATTTAAAATTATTCATATTTCATCTTGACATTAACCAAATGATAAACTTTTAATATGTGATACTTAAAAATTCACTTCATCTTTAGAAATTATCAAAAAAATGAATAAAATTTAGGAATAAATAGCCAATCAAATTAGGCATCTTAGACTCTTAATATTGTAAAAGATTTCTTAAAGGAATCTTAAATATTACACTAGGCCTCCAATGATACTTTATAGTTCAATATTATTTTTGAAACATTTTCTATTTTATATTTTGAGTTCAAATCTAGGATCTTACATATATCTTAAATAATTTGTTATTGGTATTAAATATTTTTTACCTACTTAACATAATCATTTATTATTATTATTTAGACTCTGTTAGTTTGTTTGAGTGGAAAATATTTTTCTAAGAATATAGTTATAAAATAATATAATGGTAAAAAATATTTTATATATTTATATTTTATGTCATAAAGAGACAATTTGATGAAAAATAATTTTTCAAAAAAATACTTTTTTTAAATAACCTTAAAAATTATTTTTAATTATAAAGTATAAAAATAATATATTACATTATTATTTATATAAAATTAAAAATTCGATGAAAGTTATCTACCAAGGAAACAATAAATTAATTAATGCTTTAAAATTAAACTTTTTTAAGCTAACTTAAGGAAAATAAGATCTTAAAGTCTAAAATTATTATAATAATTTTTACTATTAGGATAAATTTGTCTACAGCAAATAAGTTATTTTCTTGCCTCTTGTGAAGGTAATATTTAGCTAATAAATTACTAATTTTTCTAACAATTAAAACTTATGTCACTAACTAATTGGTTTAAACTATGGTACACTATTAAAAAAATGGTGTACTAGTGCATCAATTGATAAATGGACAAGATTTTTTAAGAATATGATGGTAGCATAGGGAAACTTGAACCAAAGTAATTTTGAACGAATCCTAAAAAAATCATAAATTATAAAAGTAAAATTGAGCCTCATTAAAGTTGCAGGTTGCTATATAAGGAATCAGAAAAATGAATTTATGGAAAACTATCATTTTTTAATTTTTCTCTCTTGGGAATAATAAGAAGCTTTTCATTGTCATTCTATTTCATCCATCCAATACTAGCAATAACAATTTTTCTCATCATCGACTACTTGTTAGCTCATTTGTGTATTACCATCTGCTTTTACTCTAATGCCATCACTTAGTTCTACTTTTGGTTCTCGATTGATGTGGAAGGACTTCTTAGTGAAGATGGTAAGGTGGTTGTGGAGAAAGGAAGAGTGCAGGGATAATATGAATTTTGGTTAATATGAATTTTGGTTAGAGGGCACTAAAATTAGTACCATTAGAATTGGCTTTACAACTAAGAAGAAAGATAAGAATTGTTCACAACTCGAGAGTGGCATTATTTTTATAACTTGTTTTGGAATAAGCATAATTAGAATGATGTTTGAATTATGAAGGTAAGAGATATAACAGATGCTTAAAGGGTATAGGAAGTTAATAAATTCATACATGTATTTACGAGGCATAGGATTAGCCATGTTGAATGAATTTATTAGAAGGTTGCATAATGTTGATCACTGTGTTTTCCTATGGAATATAGCATAGATGGTTACTTAATCTAATCATAAAGCTTAAGGTTTCATGAGTAATAAAGATATGATTTTCACTTTATAAGAGGTTTTATGATTTTATCAATAATTGAAGGCAAAAATGGTTATTCATGCAGGTTATTCCTTTAATTGGAAAAACCACAGGCATTATGCTTACTAAGTGAGATTAATGTTACTTAATCTCCTTCAGGTTGAATATATCAAATGTCATTTTAGAACATTTATTGTTATCCATTTTTTTCTTTGCATCACCAAAATCAATAATTTTGACTTTATCCTTTCATGTTTATCAAATTTTTAAGTATCTCTGATGTTTTTTGGTTAATGGTATCTTTAATATTTTTCCTAAAGTTAATCTAAACTTTGTCAGTAGTGCATCCAAGGTTTTAAGACCATAGAACTACCTTATACAAAAGAGTCTTTCTATTTTAAGCATCCAAGCTTTACTTTGTTTTTTTTTCATTTGTTTAATGTAGTATTTGGGCTAACATAAGTTTCATAGAAATTAATTTTGAGTTTAAGTAAGTTGCATTTTCCAATGGTTGGAAAATAATTATCTTCGATAACTTGTTATATTTCTTTTTAAGATACAATGAAAAAGGAAAAATAAAGAGAGGTTTGTGCTTCTAATCCTTTTTGTATTTGTTTCCAATCGACACGAGATAATTTTAGGACTTGTAATAAAGTTTCTTGTTTATGGCATATCATTTAACATCATTGGCAACTTTGACTAGATATATTTTTTTTATCTAAATCTTTATTTACATACTCTAGCTACAATATTATTGATCACTTTAATTTTTTTTTACATGCTACAAGTTGTATTTCTAATTGTAATGGTAAATCTGTGTTATAGGTTGGTTAATGGATTGGATGGATTCTAGTATATTTCAAAGCATACCTTACTAATGTCTAAACATGAATTTAGTATTTCATTATTTAAGCATATTAAATACTTATACTTTTGAATCGTTGTTTATTATCTATAATGGATCCTGAATTTTCCTTCTGAGATACTAATAACATGTACTTCTTTGCACTAAATCTTATATTAAAAGATAAAATTGTAATTTATGACATGGCTAGTTAATAGATTGGATAGACTAAATGTAAGTTTTTGCAATATTACTAGAAACAAATGTAAAAAGGAATTATTTATTTCAAAGTTTTCATTTTGATCTTGTTCTTAGAGCTATCTTTATATCTTTAACTATTACAACATTTTGATCTCCACTATAATTTAAATTAATTAATTTAGGTTTGAAGCCAATTAATGTCTCTACACCAAGTTAGGCATAAAAGTAAATTTGTAAACATAGGGTAACTAAATGGCACTTTTTTTGGTTGATGGGCCTAACAAGTTGATAACAATAGGACTATTGGCTTTCCTCATGCATATACCATTTGTGAAATAGGGATTTCCTAAGCGTAGTGAAGTGCCAACCCTTATATCTAGTAGTACACTCTCGAGAAGGTAGTTTTTAGATAACTTTTAATGTCTGTCAACTTATTTATTGGATGATTTAGGAGATTGCATGTTATTGATCAAGTTGCATAGAAAGTACATGATATGATAAGGTGTAATAAGAATTGTCATATATTCTTGTATAAGAATGTTGCCTTTGTGCATAAATAATAACGTAAATTTTGAGAGGCCTGTTATATGGTGTTATATATATGTGTGTATGTATCATCACAAATTGACAATTTAATTAAATAAGAATAAGATCAAAAAAGCAAAGGCCTATTTCTCAATTTATTTGGTGAAGATAAAGTGAATTATGCAATTTGATGTTTATGTGTAAATATTAAATCAAAGAGTTAGGTAGGAACCGATACAACCTAACTTATTCAAATAATTGAGCAAAATCAATAGGGGATGAATTAGGAGATGGGCTAGGTCAGCCCTTTAAGTTTATGCATGATTGTTTTCATTTTTTTTTATTTGCTCCATAATATGTACATATTGGACTTTTTTAGTTCGTTGCAATGTTCTTAATAGAGCAATGCAAGATATAAGACATAAGAGAGGAATATTTATACCTTATCTTGATTTTAGCATTCCATTTATAACTTTGGCACTATATCCAAGTTTTTAATGATACACTACCCTAGCATTGGTACTAATATGAGTATCACGTCCAGTATAATAAGATATAAGAATAGTGCAAAATTTCAAAAATTAGATAAATTAAATCATATATTTTAGTCAATTAGAATACTAGTACTAATGAAATCTAACTATTTAATTATATATAATAAATTTTTCATAGCTTTAAAGTAAACACCTTTAACTTATAGTGATATGAATTAAATTGTACAGTTTAATAATTAAGTATACTTTCCTTTCACTAATTGTATATCTACTATAAATGAGATCAAAGTTAACTAATTTAATGAGACACACCTTTTAACTAGGGACTTACAATACATATTTTACACAAAACTTGGGAAAATAAATAAAAGTGGTTTAGAACTCTGACAATATTGCTATTAGATATAAAAAACCCTTTTGACAATAACAATATAGGTCATTACTATAAGAAGCTTTTTAATAGCAATATACAAAGAGAACTAAAGATATGTATCACTTGTGCCAATTCTAAAAAAGGTAAAATCTTGTAAGATCAAAATTCTGTATGTGTTATTACCATATCAAGATATGTCAATTCTAATATAAACACAAAGATCTGAGTTATTAGGAAGCTTAAACATATCCCCATAAATAAGCTTCCAACTAATCTTTTCTTGAGCTTCTTCTTAGGCTTTAAGCTCACTATACTTTAAAATGTCACAGTAAAATGTCTAGAGCATGATTATTGCCACTATGCTAAAAGGAAGACAACAATCATTAATGAGTATACAATTGAAAATCGATGAATTTGGTCTTCATTTATTTGCATATAGGCATCTCATCTTGAGGCCTATTTCACATCACTTTCTTAGAAGTATCCAAATATAAAAACAAATTATAAGAAATAAAACCAATTGAGCATTTTTCATCACAACAATAATACTAATTTGAAAATAATTATGCAACCATTTCAATTTAAGAACATTAGAGAGCTATTAGAGATAACATATAACACCTAATTTGATTCTATGTTCAATAAAAGTGTTCATGCATTTGTTGTTCCAAATAAGAAAAAGTAGAAATCACACAATTATTAATAATCTTGACATCTCCCAAAGGACCACATCACAGTATAAAGGAAAAGTCAGTGATATGGATCTTCATGTAAAATATAAGGTGCCACATCTTTAAGCATTTTCCTTCATAATGAAAAGGACGCGTCATTACTAAGAAGATCTTAATATCTGAAAAGAGAATAAGTTTATAGGATACAATAAACTTGCAGATTGAACACTAATGAACTTTTGAACAAAAAAAATGTTAAAAAATATAATGGTATTAGTAAAAGTCAATCCTAATTTCAAGAGATTTGGTGAGGCAAATCTAAATTTACAATCCATAAATTGTCCACTTAACTACAAATATATCAAATTTTTTTCTATCATAAAGTATTTAGGTAAATGAACGGCGTATTTAAATAGAGCTCAAAACACAATTTCAAATTGAAATAATATCCAAGGCACCATGCCATCTACACACTATGAAACCATTGAATCAAAGCACAATTTTGAATTGATATAAATTTGTGTCATTTTTTTTTAGTATAAAATAACCCCTAAAACTTGCTCAATTTAGCTATTATAAAATGAGCAATAATTTCATTTAATTCAATGACAACAATTACTATTCATAATGATAGCATTGGTTTGCAGAGGCACCTTAAATTCTTTAACAATGAATTGGAGAATAATGGTGAAAGGCACGACCTCCAAAACACTAAATACTTTAAAAAGTAGTTTTAGGTTAAAGATGAATGTGACTTGAGGAAATACATTTCATGACCTTCTATCTTTGATGTATTCTGCAAAGGCCTTAATTCTATGTTTATAATACTTTTAATTAGCTATAAATTGAAAACAAAATATGCCAGCATTATCTTTATTGAAATTCATCGGTGTTAATTTTCCACAAACTTCAAAACGCATTTGATTGGTAATAAAAGCAATTTAACAATTATTATCCATATCAAATCAAATTTCATAACACTTTTATGTGAAAAGAAATTAACACTAAAAGGATTTTATCAAAATTAGATCTAACTGAGAGCATAAAATTCTACACCTAAAAACTAGCAATTGATCTTCTCATCCTTCTCAACTTTAGCAAAGAAAATTGGCTTTTGTTTGTCAGTTTCAACCTCCTTCGTCAAGTACAATTCATTATTGAATTCATCAAAGATTGATTTCTCACTTCAGGCTATATTATTTTTAGATCTAGCCCAAATCTCTATCCTCACAAGTACTATTTTCAATAATAAAGGGGGCCAATATGAAAATTCATGAACTTGCCAATAGCACCGCATTGAAACCAGCTAACTAATTGTACGAGACAATACCGTCGGTTGATGAGCTGATGCACCAAAGTGGTGTACCGATCTCTCTCCCGATTAGTTGGCAAAGCCTTCAGGCAACGAGAAAACGGTTAACAAACTGTACATTTACATCCGTACCCCGTAAATTCTTCCACACACCAACGGCAATTGCAACGGCGTTACAGCAGTGGCATTTCCGTAGTTGATCCCAAATGCCATGGCCGTCGTCGTATTTACACACTTTCGTTTTGTCAATTGCAACTGACAAGCGTCCTCTCCTACTATAAACCTCAGACCGTTTCAATCTCTAACCAACATGTTTCCAGTTTTCTTCTACCCACAAACGCAACTTCTCTCTCCTGTCATCTTCTCATGTTCACTTTCTCTCTCTACATCTTACTTCCCTTTCTTTCTCTATTCCACTGCAAAATAGGGACCCAGAAACACCCAGAAACCTTCCTCAACCTTCATGGCCAACAATTCAAAGTACCGTCCTATCGGCGCCGGAAATCTGAGCTCATACCTCGTGAGAATTTTCTCCATTATCAAGATTAGAAGAACAACAGTAGCTTTTGCTTATGGCTTTATGCTTGCCTTCTTCCTTTTTACTGTCTTGTTAGCCTTCTCTTCTTCTCCCAACGCTTCGTCTCCTGGGTTCACCAACATTTTCTCTCCCAGTACCGCTGCAACTTCTACCGTTAGTTCTTACAAATCTCAATTAACCTCTTTTTTCTCTTACTTTTTCTCCAATAGTTCTTCCTCCCAGTATGCCCTTAACATTTCTAGATCTCGTCTCACCGCTTCTGAATCTCCGTACGCTCCCAAAGCAATCCATGTGAATAATCAAACTCAAACCGCAAAGAAATCATATGAGGGTAAAGTTGCAAGTAAGTATCAAACCACAATTTCTAGCCAAAATCCTCAGGTTGCTGGTAATCAGACGGCGAATCTGCGGGCAAAATCGACTCCCATTGTGAATAAGGCACCGCCGGTTGTCAAAAATCAAACTCAGAGTGCTGCAGAAGGTAAAAACTTGAAGGCAAATGGAACCATTAATGCTTCTTTTGCACCGAAGGTTCCAGTGCCACCTCCTCCGCCGACAGTCCCGGCAGGCCTGAACCAGAAATTGAGCTCTGCGGCGAAAACTGATTCTCGGGCGAAGGCCAATTCTGAAAAGGGTGCTTCACAGAAGGGTGATTTGCCGAGTAATTATAGGTCTTCCCTCGCAAAGAAACAGAGCAATGGGACTAACGCAGGATTGAAGAATGAATTGATTGAGTCTATAATGAAGTGTGATTTGTTTGATGGAGAATGGGTGAAGGATGATTCCTATCCTCTTTATGAACCTGGTTCCTGCAATCTGATCGATGAACAATTCAGTTGCATTCAGAACGGAAGGCCCGATGAAGATTATCAAAAATACAGGTGGAAGCCAAAGAAATGCAACATCCCAAGGCATGTGAATCTGATCAAAGTTCTTACATTTTTTTTTTTGGGGGGGGGATTTTAAATTTAATTGGGCTTCGTGGTTTATCTGGGTTCTGTCATTCTATAATTGGTTGGTAGTTAATGGGTGTCAAGGATTCCCTTTTGATGAAGAATCGATTATATGATAGCCAAAAAAAAAAAAGGCTCCAGAAGATTTGTCCACTTTATGTTGGTTAAACTGGATTTACATGCAATTTTCTGGCATTTTTTTTCCCTTCTGGGAATTTAGGAAAAAGTTGCTAATATATATGCTTTCAGGTTGGATGGTCATGGAATGCTGGATTTGCTGAGAGGCAAGCGTATGGTTTTTGTTGGCGATTCTCTGAATAGAAATATGTGGGAGTCTCTCATATGCATACTGAGAAACTCAGTGAAAGATAAAAGCAATGTTTATGAAGCAAATGGGAGATCCAATTTTCGAGGGCAAGCCTCTTATTCTTTCATATTCAAAGTAAGTATTGGGTTTGTATAACTTCGCTAGTTCCATTTGAATTCTTTGTATCTTCCTCACTCTGTTCGTCTTGTTTTATTGCATCGGTAGGATTACAACTTCTCTGTAGATCTATTTGTATCTCCATTCTTAGTTCAGGAATGGGAAATGCCTGACGAGAATGGAACAAAGAAGCAAACACTTCGTCTTGATTTAGTGGGAAGGTCTGCTGATCAATACAAAGATGCAGATATTATCGTCTTCAACACTGGCCATTGGTGGACGCATGACAAAACTTCTAAAGGGTAAGAATGCATTACCAGTTATCTATTGGATACTTCAGTTTTTCTTTTCCATTTTATGTATTTTCTGCCTCTCCCCTTTTGCTAAATTAACTTACGTTGCCCGTTACAAATCCCAGGAAGGACTATTACCAAGAAGGTAGCCATGTCTATGGTGAATTAAACGTTCTCGAGGCGTTTCGAAGAGCTATAACAACTTGGAGCAGATGGGTTGATGCCAACATAAATCCATCCAAGTCTATGGTCTTCTTTAGGGGCTATTCTGCTTCCCATTTCAGGTAAACAGGAAATGAATTTGTGGTCATTGCACTTGTCTTGGCCTTTTTATTAGTTCAGCATTCGTTTTCATTGTCAAGTTAAAAGTTCCTCCATTTTCTTACTCAAGTTTGCATTTTCACAAACAATTTAACTCCTATTACTTCTGCAGTGGTGGGCAATGGAATTCGGGTGGGCAATGTGACAGTGAAACCACACCCATTAAGAACGAGGAGTACTTACAGGAATACGATCCAAAGATGAGGACACTGGAAAATGTGTTGAAGTATATGAAAACCCATGTCACCTACTTGAATATTACTAGAATGACGGATTTCCGAAAGGATGGTCATCCCTCCATATACAGCAAGCAAAACCTATCACCAGAGGGAAGAAAATCTCCATTGCAGTACCAGGACTGCAGTCATTGGTGCCTTCCGGGCATCCCTGATGCATGGAACGAGATTCTCTATGCTAAGCTTCTAATAAGACAGTACCTGAATCAGCAGCAGAAGAGAATTTAGGTAAATTGTACTTGAGGGCCAATATTTATACGCCACTAAGTAGAAGTCAGAAACAGATGCAATATACAATTTTTGTCCCATCCATTTCCAGTATAGGGGATAAACAAAATACTGTACAGACACGGTTTTTTGGGTTTCTGTCAAGGAGATATAGAAAAGAAGTGAGCACCATTAAGCTGGGTAATAAGTTCGTATTTTGGGAATGGCACGAAGCTGTTGAGAGGAAAGGAAAGAATCCAGTGGGCGGTTTGGTTTGTAATTGTATGTCACCCTCCCCTCGCAGATTCATTTCCTTTGTAGCCTGAAAGGGCTCACTTCTTATGTAAATTTTTTAATCAATTAGATTATTATATATGGTTAGTGGAATCAAATTGTTCTGGTCAAGTCTTCCAAGGCCTTTTTTAGACGGTTTATTTCAATTCTTTTCTTGTTATTTGGCATGTAGCTTTGCTTAGGGGTGATCATGGGCTGGGCCGGATTATTGTATTATTCTAATATGCCCAAGTGAAGTTCGGGCCCTCTTTTTTAAGCCCATTTCTGTCCAAATTTTTGTTAGGCCTTTTTTTTGGGATTGCATTGGGCTGACCAATTTCAATAGGCCTAGGTTAGGCTGAGCTGGATAGGACTATTTTTTTTAGACTGAGGCATTAAACCTATACTAAAGCTAGATAGTTTAAAAAAAATTTACATATTGTACTCTGGACAGTTTCAATTGGGCCTTTTTTTTCTGGTTGCATTGGGTTGTCCAATTTTAACTGGACTGGGTCGGATGTGACTTTTTTTTTTTTGAGATTGTGGCATTGGACCTGTACTAAAACTAAGTAGTTTACAAAAAAAATCTGCATATTACACATTGGACAGTGCAAAATCAACAGGATAGCGCAGAATCAAAATATAACAAAAGAAAACATTAAAATAGCCACCAAACTGGTTGTTAATAATTTTGTTCACAAGTCCAATAAAAAAAATGTCTCTTAAGATTCTTACTAACACAATAGAGAATCAGAGGAGACACTAATTGATACAAAAAGTTAAAACAGTTAAAGTCTTCCTGTTGTATCACACTCCTGTATAAGCTCCCTATTTAGCATCTTACTTACAGTTACAAAAAACACTTTACTTGTAATTACCAAAAAATGCACCTTACTTAGCAAAAAGAATCAAGGTGTCTATTTTTAAATTAAGACACTTTCCAGCTTGCTATACTTTTCATCATCTTCCAATACTTACATAAAAAATAAAAACAAAAAAATATTAATAGTCTAGTTCCCTGTACCATCCTTCCTATTTCCCAATTGTAACTGTTAATGTTGCCAGCTTAAAAACCTATAAAAACATATACCAACCTGATTAATAAAAAGATAAATAAGAATGTAAAATTCATTATAAAGTGAGATTAGATTAGAAACAACAAACATGACATTAAGTTTAATAAATCATGGCATAAATATACAGCTTCATGAATTATATTTAAAGAAATAATGCAAAATCAAAAACTAGTAGCTTAAGTGTAGATTCATAGTCACAATGAAAAATTGATAGATTTAGAAAACTAGAGAAGTTCATCTAGGAAATTTCTCACACTAAAAAAAAACCCTAATCAAGTCTAATCCATCTAGCACATTTTCTTTTGCAAAGAGACATATTAGTTATGTAGCCATGAAGGTTAAGAGATATTTTAGTGTTCAGAGATGAATAATTAGGCACTTTACATTCTAAATGATGAAGTTTTAAGAGAAGTCCTAAAATTGTATATAATGATAGAGGAAAAAAAGATACGTTACTTACTGCAATAATTAATGGTTTGAGCTGAAGTCCGACGGCTATTCTACTTCGAGTGGGGTCATAGAAGGGCTGAGATACCTTGGTTTGGTTGGTTAAGCCCTCACTTTTCTTTTCAAAATCTTCTTCAAGAGTGTCTAGCCTTGATTAACATAAACAAATGATAAGGAGAAGAAAAAAACTTGTTAAAGATAATTAGCATGATAAATCTGGATTTTAACCCCAATTAATGAAATAGAGCATAAAGGTTAAATCAATGGTGAATTTTTAAAGCAAACAAGGGTTAATTCTGGTTTAGTATATAATTATGTAAAAACAAGTGACTTGTATGTTACATATGACATTGTTTGATGAAATCTAAGTTATCATACGTAAAGGAAATATTCATTTACAATTATGGATGAAAAGAAAGAGAAAAATGGTATAGAATATTGCATCATAGCTTGTTAATATCATAAATTGATAAGACAAAAAGACAATTAGGTTATAGCATAGGTGAAATCTTAGGTGTGGTATTAAAAAAATGTTATTGGAAAGCACATAAATACAACAATGAATGTTTTATAATCATGCTTAATTTTCCCATAACCAGTTATCATATTCTTTAAAACATTATTAAAAGCTGTAATTACACAATTCTAGGCTAATGGAAAATAATAATAAGATAAATGAACTTGTGCAAGAAACAATAAAGAAATGGAGAACTGAACCAAATACTAATAAATAAATCATCAAACATTGTTAACTTTATGATTTCATATTACAGTTTTTAATCTTCATGAGCATATTCAACAATTCAAGTTTATTATAAAAAGGAAAAAAATAAAAGATAGTAAACTATTTGAGACTTATGCAAAGCCTAATTCTCATGCACTTGATAAACTAATAATAAAGTATTCACACCTTATCCATATGGCTTTGAGAACAAGAATAAGAATAAGAAACTTTAAAGAAATCTTACACATTATGTTAGAAACTCTTCTTACCTTTCTTAGATGTGTCAACAAAGTAATAATCAAGACTATGAGAAAAGGAAACAAAAAGAATTGGAACATGTGTAAAAATGTTAAAACAACCGAGATTAGCCTAAAACACTTTGTTTCCTTTCTTTTTTGGTAAATAAAGAAGATTAAATTAGATGCAAGAAAGATACATTACTAGAGGATAAGAATCCTGATGAAAAAGAAGAAGCTACAAACTAAACAGAAAAATAATAAAAGTAATGCCTTTCTCTTCCACAATCAAGCAAGCAAGTTAGAATTGGCTAAAAAAAAGCCTAAGATCACAATGCTTACATGAATAAGAGTCAACTTCCTTCAATACACCCAATTTTAAGATCAATCTTTTACTCAGCAAGAAACTGCATTTGCAGAGCATTCAGTGGCAGAATCATCTTAGAGTATAACTGAAATAATTTAGCCACCAACGACCATTGGTTATTTATAACTTATAAGAATATTAAGGCAGTTGGCAATTAAAGCGAGAAATCAAAATAGCTCAAATTAAGGAATTCTTTTTAATAAGCAAAGTGAAAGAAAAATGAATCCTTTTTCAAACCCATTTAGCATGGAAGAAATCAATAATCTATTGTATCAAAGAAGAGAGTGAGTAGTAGTGTCGTAGAGCTTACCAAAGAACACTTTTTTGAGAAAAGAGAACTAAGAGCAGAACCCAATAGGGAACTTGAAGTATGTCCATGCTTTCTCATTTCCTAAGTGAGCTTAGCTTTTTATAGCAACGCTGTCCTCTACGATGGCATTCACCGCCACTAAAACATCTGGTATGTTTGACTTGTTCACGTGATCCCGAGCTCCAACCTGTAAATAATGGTAACGTAAATAATTAGATATAGATAAAACTCAAAGGAGTAGAAAAAGTGAAAAAGAACAAGGGAATAATAAAAGCAAAGAAACCTAGCCAACTAGCCTCTATTTTTATCTTAATTTAATCTAAGAGATTGATGAACCAGTAAGGCAAAGAGTTAGAGTTATACCTATGGAATCTAAGAAGTGCGTACTATAAATAACTAAGCTAAGCTCTACAACTTGCCTGGCCTTTGCAACTTTGCTAGGGTTTTAAATATAGAGGAGAAAGACAGAGTTATGTTGTGTGGGTTGTGGGCTACTACTGCCTGTGAGGTTTTTTTTTGGAAGTAGCAAGCAGCTAACATTAGACGACATCAATTCGAGCTAGTATATATAAAAATGAGTTCAAATGGGCTTAGAATTCAGAACCCATGCCTGCCCCAATTAGTCCATTAAATTGATTTTTAAGCCCAACTTTACTTATTTGACTCAATTTGATTCGACCCAACCCAGATAACCAAAATTGGTTTGGTTCGAACGAGTCGAACTGGGTTTCAATTTTTTGCCCCCTTAGCCTTAGTCACATGGCGCTCTTTGGACACTATTAATTTCTTATTAACTTTGTTGTACTCCTCAATAAAAAGAAAGATTTAACTTCTTCAATATCCAAAAATTATAATTTCATCTTTTGGCCTTTAATTTAATAAAAATATAATTTAATCTTTTAATTTTTTATTAATAATATATAAATAATAATAATTTATAAAAAATAATATCATATATTTTATAATATCAAATTAATTTTAATATCACATATATTATTATATTATATTTTATTATATATATAAAATTAAAAAAGTTTAAATTAATTTATACAATATTTTGAACATAAGCATTATTTTCTCAAGTGAACAAAAGATTTTGACTTTCTTTTTATTTTTTTATTTTTTTCATTTTTAAGTAAGTTGGAACTAAAGTTCTTTTTTGTAATATTTGAAGATTTTTAACCTTAAGATTTTTTTTTATTCAACAGTTCTTGACTATTGAATAATATTTTAATGCAATCTGTTTCTCTAGTTTTTCATTTTGATATTTTTGATAAATTTTTAAGGATATTCATTAAGTTTAAAGATAAGTTTTTTTTAAGCTAACATGAATCATTTACTATTTTTTTTATAGTTTTGCTTTTTTTTTCTTAACAAATTAAAGTAATGATTAATTTTTTGTAATAATAATGAGAGTTTTTTTAATAATACATATTGGTTCTTAATGAGACTTAATTTATCCATTTATTTAAAATTTTTAATTAATATTACTGTTTGGAAATGTTACTATCCGAATACAAAACATTAACATATTATTCTTTAGTAGTTTACCAAATAGTAATATCTTATTATTTGGAGACTAAATGATAATGTGCTGATATTTAACAGTTTAATTGTTAATTAGACTTAATTTATTCATTTATTTAAGATTTTTAGTTGATGTTACTGTTTGCCTAACAATAATATACTTTTCTTTAGTAATTTAGTAGTTAATGAGACTGGATTCATCCATTTATTTAGAATTTTTTGTTGATGTTATTGTTTGGGTCTCCAAACAGTAATAGTAACATGTTATTGATTAGAGATGAAACAGTAACATGATGTTCTTTGGTAGTTTAGTTGTTAATGAGACTTGATTTGTTCATTTATTTAGGATTTTTATTTAGAGACTAAACAATAACATGTTGTTCTTTGATAATTTAGTTGTTAATGAGATTTGATTTATCCATTTATTTAATATTTTTTTATCGATGTTACTTTATTTAAAATTTTTAATCAATATTACTATCTGAAGATAAAATAATAACATGCTTGTTGACACACAATTTTATCTAGATAATAATAAATAATAAGAAATTAAAAAATAAAAAATTTTAAAATAAAAAAAGTAAAATTTTAAAAAATAAAATAAAATAATTTTTTTATAATATGAAAATTTGCCGACACTGCATCTCACCCACCTATTACATCTACCACAAATCCTCCTTGTAATATAACACAAATCCTCCTTATAATATAACACATTCACCTTATAATATAACATCTACCACATTCATCTTATAATATAACACAAATCCTCCTTGTAAGGTTAGATTTTCTTTGATGTTTTCAAAATAAAACCACCATTATTGAATTTGATGAATAATATGCTAAATGTTCATATATCTTGTTCTTCTTATTCTATCTTGACTTCGTTTTCTAGTCAGTTCTTTTGACTTCCTCTGCTAATTAAGTAAAATAAGTTACGTAATCTCTCGCTGATATAAAATTGTTTGTTAGGCACAAAAAAAGGAGGGAAGGAAACACAGAAGAGAGAAACTAGGGGACAGAGAGGAAGGTCTCTCATCTCTCTTCCTTTGACTCTTATAATGTCAAGCCTGGCATCTTAAATGGCAGATGGGTGATCTTCTCCTAGGGCCAATGCAGAAAAAGATTCCATGAGAGATTGCAAAGACATGCTCCAAGGAGTCCCTCAACGCCAGCTCCCACTAGTGTTGCAACTCCTCCATTTCCATACACAATCCTAACTTCATCACCTTCACCAATGCCTATCAGTTGTAAACCAATGAGTACTGCTGCAACTCCTAGTCCTTTCATTAGCTCATCATCTTCGAGTGCTACTACACAACAGAGGAGATTATGAAGTATAATTTGAACCATACATGTGATAACTTCCTCCCTTTCTTCTTCTCTCTCTCTGGCATTTAAAACTCCCTCTGGTTCTATGTCTTGTTAAGCGACCATGAGTTACAACTACAACTACAGGATGAACTATGGAAACCACAGCAAAAATTTGGCTGTGAAATAGAAACCTTAATTTCATCTCCTCCGTCGCCTACCACTCTGTCTCCTATCACCATAGCTTCCAGCATTTCCTTGCCCATTGGTCATGGCTATTGCTGCTTGGGGAAGCTACAATAATAGCTAACTGAGTGGATCCATCGGTCTTGTTTGTGTCATCACCAACTTTGCTTTTGGATGCTGAAGCCAAAACTACCAGCTTGTTTTCTTATATTTTTCCTATTCCTCTCTTTCATCATCGTTACTCATTCCCTCTGCTCCTTGCTTACCCTAATCGTGATCCTTGAGATCTTTTTCTTTTACGCATCACTAATATCAACACCAAGAAGCTCGCATGCATCTCCATTCATTGTGGCCTCCACTGCTACATTTGACACAACACCCTTGCTCTGGTTGACATAAATCTATTTTCCGGATAATTCGATATATATATGGAAAATATAAGAAAACTGACAGAAGCCTTCGAATGCGGAATGGGAGATTATAGAGTTTGATTTAATGTAAATGAACTCAAAAGCATACCTCCTTCCATGATGTCTGGATCAAATGATGATGGATAAGACTACTGGCGCAAGCTATAATGCACATGGCTGGAAGAGAGTACACATCGTCGGTAATGTGGGACCTGTGGACATTGAAATGCTGGACCCAATATGAGATGAGACGTAGCAAGCATGGTATATGGAGTTCCAGATATAATGATAATAAGGGGTAAGAAATATTAGGGAATGTACGTGGCTGTTTGGTTAAATATATATATACCAGAACTCTATATTATTATTATTATTTTATTTTATTTTAGTTAAAAAAAACTTCTCTGTATTTATGTAATAAAATCAAGATATTATTTTATGCATTTCCTATGATGGAATAAAAATAAAATAATTTAAAATTTTAAACTATTTAATATTCTTAAGGTAAGAGATACTTTTAAAAATTGGGTAAACCGATTAAATTAAAGGATCTCAATATTCTTATACATAAAAATTATCTTATACTTGTCATGTTTACTTGTAATTTATATACATATTTGTGATGACAGAATAATATTAAAATTAATCACATATGCAATAAATATAATTTTAATTTTTTTGAGTAATTCTTTAATCAAATTTGATTATGAAGTTGAAAATTTTTTATATTTCAAAAATTATAAAAATAATATTGAATTATAATTTCAATTTTCCTGAACAATTATGTATTTAGATTTAGATATGAAGTTGGCAAATTTGATATTTTAAAATTATAGAATACTATTGGAATTATCATTTCAATTCTTTCAAATTTTTATTTTAGATTTGAACATAAAGTTAGATAAATATGATAATATAAATAAAAATTATTAATATAATATTTTTAAAGAAATAAATAAAATTACTTTAAATAATTTTTATTATCTAAAAATTTATATTATAATTATTTTATTAAAAAATATTTCAAAAATAATGAAATGAAAATCTTTATAAAAATATAAAATAATAATTCATCAATAATAAAATAAAAATTATTTAAAAATATTTTTCAAATATAATAAATAAAAAATTATTCAAAAAATAAAATTTGTGCCTATGATGTATTGAAATTAAATAATCCAATTGTAGATGCGATCATAATAGTACTTAATATTATTGAGATACGTTATTTTAATCAAATCCTATTATGAAGTTGAAAGGATTTAATAACTAAATCAATAAATTATTTAAATTTTTTAAAAAAATATAAAATATAAAAATATTTTAAAAATAATAAAGTTTGTATTTATGACGTATCAAAGTTAAGTGATCCGATTACAAGTGTGATCATAAAGGAACTTAACATTATTAAGACACTTTATTTCATTCAAATCATGTCATGAAGTTGGATATATTTGAATAATTAAAATTAAAATCACATTCTTAAGAAAATACACATGAAAGACAATAAGGGCTATCATAATTCAATACATAAAATAGAATTAGAATAAACGGGCAATTGTTCATTAAACGGACGTTATAAGGTGCTAACACCTTTCTTACACATAACTTACTCTTGAATCTGAACTTTGAGAATGGAGACCATCTTCGATGTTCCAATCACACCTTAAAAATGATTGGTGGTGACTCCTTTTTCTTTTTATCCCACTCTTAACACTAACAATCATGTTTCTAGAGGAGGCAAGGAAGCTTGCTCGCCTCCCTCAAATTTCGCCGCAGGGCACGTCACGAGAATATAATTCTTTGATAGTTTGATTATTAATGAGATTTGATTTATCCATTTATTTTAGATTTTTAATCAATATTACTATTTGGAGACTAAATAGTAATATATTATTATCTGGAGATGAAATAGTAATATACTATTCTTTGGTAGTTTAATTATTAATTAGACTTGATTTATTTATTTATTTGAGATTTTTTATCGTTGTTATTGTTTGGAGATCAAATAGTAATATATTACTATTTGACAGTTTAATTGTCAATAAGATTTGATTTATCCATTTAATTAATATTTTTATTGATGTACTGTTTGAAGACAAAAAAATAACATATTACTGATTAGAAACTAAATGGTAACATATTATTTTTTAACAAATTAGTTGCTAATGATACTTAATTTATTAATTTATTTTAGCAATTTAATTATTATGACATTATTAGATACCAAAAGAATTGAAGAGCAAAAGTTTAATATGAAATTTGAATGAATTTAAATTAAGAAAAATGAGGTCAAAGTCGGTAAAATAATAAGAAAATGAAGAAAAATAATTGAAATAGGCTTTTTTTGGCCAACCAAAATAGGCAAAACGCCTTTGATATTTTGCAAGTGTGTAAATTTTGAAAAATTATATAAAATCGATATATAATTTATCCCAATTGGACAATCAAGCACAAAGTTATAGTCGTTCAAATTAGGTGAATCCCACCGAAATTAAATTTTCTTATTTTTTGTCGAGAGATTATAGAAATATGGATGAAAATAAGTGGTTATATTATTGTTTCATAGTTAAAAAATTAGAAAAACATATTACATTAAGATAGTATTCAAAACTCAAGATCTCATGAATAAAAAAACTAAAAAAAATTGAGATAAAAAACTCACAAATATTACAAAAAAGAAACCTTAGCTTCAATTAAAATGGATAAATAAAATCTCATTAATAACTAGACAGTAATATGTTACTGTTTGTTCTCCAGATAGTAATATCAACTAAAAATCTTAAATAAATAGATAAATAAAGTCTTATTAATAACTAAATTGCTAAAGAATAGCATGTTACTATTTAATCTCCAGATAGTAATATTAATAAAATTTTTTAAATAAATTGATAAATAAAGTCTCATTAACAACTATACTGTCAAAGAACAACATATTACTGTTTAGAGTTGTTCAGTCTCCAAACAGTAACATTAATAAAAAATTCTAACTAAATAGATAAATCAAGTTTCATTTACAACCAAACTGTTAAAAAAGAGTATGTTATTATTTAGCATTTAAACAGTAACATCAATAAAAAATTTTAAATATATGAATAAATTAAGTTCAATTAACAATTAAATTACTAAAGAACATTATATTACTATTTCATATCTAGTCAGTAACATATTATTATTTAATTTTTAAATAATAACATCAAATAAAAATTTTAAATAAATAGATAAATCAAGTCTCATTAATAATTAAACTGCTAAAAAAGAGCATATTAATGGTTAGTTTCCAAACAGTAACATTGACAAAAAAATATTAAATAAATAAGTAAATTAAGTTTAATTAACAATTAAACTACCAAAGAACATGTTATTATTTTATTTCCAGATAATAATATGTTATTATTATTGTTTGATTTCCAAATAATAACATCAACTAAAAACTCTCAAATAAATGGATAAATTCAATCTTATTAATAATCAAATTATTAAAAAAGAGTATATTACTGTTTGGCTTCCAAATAGTAATATTAACTAAAAATCTTAAATAAATAGATAAATTAAATATAATTAATAATTAAACTACCAAAGACCAGTATATTCTGTTTCATCTCTAGACAATAACATGTTATTGATTGATCTCCAAACAGTAATATCAACTAAAAATCTTAAATAAATAAATAAATTAAGTATCATTAACAATTAAACTGTTAAGGAATATCATGTTACTATTTTATTCTCGGACAGTAATATGTTATTGTTTGGTCTTCAATTAATAGTAACATCGACCAAAAATCTCAAATAAATGAAAAAATTAAATAGTAACATCGACTAAAAATCTTAAATAAATGGATAAATTAAGTCTCATTAAGAATCAACATGTATTATTACAAAAATCTTCATGCATTATTACAAAAAATTAATCACCACTCTAATTATTAAGAATCAACATGTATTATTACAAAAATTCTTATGTATTATTACAAAAAATTAATCACCACTCTAGTTATTAAGAATCAACATCTATTATTACAAAAATTCTCATGTATTATTACAAAAAATTAATCATCACTCTAATTTGTTGAAAAAAAAATTAAAAATACAAAAAAATAGTAAATGATTCATGGTAACTTAAAAAAAAAACTTTATCTTTAAACTAAATGAATATGCTTAAAAACTTATCAAAAACATTAAAATGAAAAACTAGAAAAATAGATTGCATTAAAATATTATTCAATAGTCAAGACCTCTTAAATAAAAAATTAAAAAATTTTCAGGTTAAAAATCCTCAAATATTACAAAAAAAAAAACCTTAGTTCCAATCCAACTTACCCAAAAATGAAAAAGAATAAAAAAATAAAAAAAGGCAAAATCTTTTATTCACTTACGAAAATAATGTTTATGTTTAAAATATTATATAAATTAATTTAAATTTTTTAGTTTTATATATAAATAATGAAATATAATATAATAATATATGTAATATTAAAATTAATTTGATATTATAAAATATATGATATTATGTATAAATTATTATTTATTTATATATTATTTGAAAAATATTATTATTCATATATTATTAATAAAAAAATTGAAGGAATAAATTATATTTTTATTTAATTGAAGGTCAAAGGATGAAATTATAATTTTTGAATATTGAAAAAGTTGAATCTATTTTTTTTTACTGAGGAGTACAGTAAAGTTAGTAAGAAATTAATAATTCAGAGAGTGTCACGTGAATAGAACTATATGTCCTACTAAATCAATAAGGTACGAAAGTCTAGACCATAAATATAATATAATATAAGTATTTATAAACCTCTTATTTTTATAATTCTATGACATGGTGATGGCCAGACATTTACAATTATTGGGAAAAAAATATAAATTGTTCTTTTCAACTTTTAGTAGTTATGTTTAATATTTGTAACTATTAATTTTTGTATTTATTGATTAAAATTATTGATAATTGGTGAATATTACTTATATGCAACTGGATTAGAACATTAATTAATTTTACAATATGTAATTTACCTATATGCAACTGAATTATACAATACATCCGAAATAAAAAAATAACAAAATAATATATAATTATGTTAAACTTTAACACTACTTAATTTTTCTATAATATTCCATGTCAATTTAAGTATATTTATTTATCTTCTAAAAGTTAGAAGGAATAATTTGCATTTTTTTTTTAACTTGAAGTAAAGTATGTTAGTTTGGCTTTTCCGTGATGTTATTTTCCTTTCGAGAGAATTTTTCGGTAAATGTTATCCGCTTTGAAGGCAATAAGTTATAGATTGACGAGTGCCCACCCCACTGCTTGTATGCAGGAATTGGACTGAAGTGTGAAACTTTTTCCTTTGCCATGTGATCTCTTTGAGTATTACTGGTCATCTCATGGACTTTTTTGGGTTTTTATAATATAATAATGGAGAGAACCCTTCATTTTGTAATGTCTTGCTGTCGGATATAATTTATTTATTTAAGGACAAAAAGCACCAAAGCCCCTTAAACTCTAGACAATATGTAATTTACCTTGAGACTTCGCATATTTAAGTGTGCATAAAAACCATCCCAATTACACAAACAATGAAAATGTAGACGAAAGCCTCAAAATTATGGGGGGTATTTGTTTGTTATTTTAAAAATTAAAATTTTTTGTTTAACAATTGTTTTCATTATTTATTTTAAAAAAATTATAATTCAAAATATATAATTTAAAAACAAAAAATAGAAATCAATTTTAGATAAAAATTTTATTTTTTTATTTTTGATATTAGTTTTATAATTAAATAAATTTTTTATTAGTCATACCGATTATACTTTAATTTTTATTTTTTAAAATTTAAAATTTATTTTTGTAAAAAAAGTTTTAAAATAAAAAAAATTAAAACATATCCAAATACCCAGAGCATCTGGGTTGCATCAAAATTACTGTTCTAAACAACGAATTCAATTGGTTTGTCACTCAACTAACTTCACCCTTTAGAACGTGGAAGTTTGTTGGAGACTGATCAAAATTATTAAACCAATGCGGCAATGCCGTTGGCAATGTTGAGCTAGTTCCAAAAATAAATAATAATAAAATAAATAAAATCAAAAGCCTTGCTTATAAAAGGTTCTTTTTTTTTAACCCACTTTATGTTTGAAGCAAAAGAATTTCTCAACTTATGTTTTGTTTAATTTAATTTTAAATATTATAGGAAATGCTAATACAATGACTACTATATATTCAATATTATTATAATATAAATTAATAAATTTTAATTATTATTAATTAAATTTAATGAAGATAATTTTATCATTATATTCATAAATAAGACGGGAAATAGAACTTAATTAAAGGAAGGTGTAAGTTATTTCTCATATTTTGTGAAAAATAGAACTTTTTAGAAAATTCTATTTCCTCTAATTTGCTAGATAGTGGCTAACCAAACAATTTACCTCTTTTCTATTTTTCAAAAAATAAAACATCTCATATTATTAAGACAAATCAAACAACCTCTTAATGCTAACCAAACGACCTACCTCTTTCCTATTTCTTAGGAATAAAACTTCTTATACTATTAAAGCAAATTAAACAACCTCTTAATGCTACTTTTAAACTATTTATTTGTGTAATTTTATACTTTAAAAAATGCTTAATTCATATCTAATTTGAATGCAAGTTTTTCGCACTATTTAATTAAGAAGAAATTCTTGTAGATATAAAATGTAATGCATTAAAATATTTAAAAAAAGTTTAAATACTAAATTACTTATAAATTTTAATCTAATGGAACAATTGTAACTACAATTATTGTAATCTTTCATATATGTGTTTTTAGTGCATTTTCATGAATTTTATGATAATAAAAGATTAGATGCGGATTGACCGTTAAACCCATAAAAATGCAATTTCATTGCTTATTTGATAATTTATTTTGGCTTATTTATTAGAATAAACACTGATGTAAAATTTAATAAATATTTAGATAAGACTATTATATTAGTTTACTACTTCCTTGTAAGTGGACTTATTTCTATCAATTTGATCATGTAACTTAATACACACACATATATATACAGATGTGAATTGATTGTTAATACGCGTGCAGGCACGCCAACACACACACACACACATATATATAGCTTAACAATAATTTATTTTTATTATAATTTTAGCCATAAAAGTCCTTATTAAAATACAAAAATTTAAAATGTTTTTAAGAGAGAAGTGGGGATTCTTAATTCCTATGATATGCAAATGTTTTATGATATAAAGAGATTATTTTACTTATCATTTTATTTTTAAACCTTAACATCATTACCTATTACAATTAATCATCGTCATACATCATGTATTACTATGACTTCCATTTATCTTTATTTATTATTAGTAATTATTGTTAATCATTATTTGTTATTATTTATTATTATCCAATACTACTGATCAATGCTAACTATTGGCCCACAACTCACTGTTATTAATAATTACTTACTATTATTTATTACTAATGATTATTATTTGTCATCATTTACATTCATCCTCATTAACCATTATTCACTATCATTCATTACCATTAATTAGTATTTGTTACCTATCCATTGCCATTAATTATTGTTATTAATTATTGTTAGTATCACCCAACACTATTTACTATCACCTATCCTAACAATAAGTAATATGATATCATGAAATATAAGGTGCATGGCATATTAGTATATTATTTATTATTTAAAAAATTATAATAATAAATATTTATTATTGTTCTTTTTAGTAATTTTAGTGATTAAGAATGCTTTAATAGTTTTACTCCAAACAATTATACAAAAATTATAAGTTTTTATCAAAATGCATCCGAATAAAAATTAGGTTATTTTGGATAACAATTATAAAAAAAACCTTCTATAATATTATAAATTTTGATGTAAGTTATTTAATCAAACGAGATATATAATTTAATTAATATATTACTCATTTTTGTCATGGGTTATTGGACCAAAATTCAACCAAATTGAGTTAGTAGTTGGTTTTAAACAACTTGACTCATTATTTACTTTAATCATGATGCGAAATATAAATTAAAATAAAACATAAAATTGTATATATATATATATATATAAATAAAAATTATATATTTAATATTTTAATTGAAATAAATCTATTTATTAGCTTAACTAATTAATTAAAAAGAGATAAAATTATTTGAGAATGAATTCCATCTCTTATAAAAATATGCATTTTACATTATTGATCATCAAGTGAAAATTATGGTGACTTTAGGACATTTTGGGCTCCAGAATCCTGGACAGTGGGTAGCTATTCAGCCACGTCTCAATATGTTTTGTAAGTAAATGATTTTTAAAGGTCACATTCATTTGGGTGAATTTGAAATGGCCCCAAATTTGGAATGGAAGGAAAACAGTTGCTGACTCAGGTTTTATATGGCATGAGGTTTTCTCCTAGGTAATGTTTAACAATTTTCATAATTATCATAAATAGAATAAGATTAATTATGAAATTTACAGTAAAGGATTATAAATATAAGTTCATCCACTTCTTTCCCTTCATACCAAAAGCCCTAGTAAATTATAAATATCCATGAATCAAAATTTTTATTAAAGGTTAAGTTTAACTTAATCCTAATGTTAAATAATAGAGCAAAATGCACTAATTTTTTTAATTCTTAGTGAAATTATAAAAATTTTTCTTCTAATTTTATAATTTAAAACTTACATAAACCTCTCTTGAAGTATAAAATAATGCTACACTTAAATTTAAACTTTTTCCTCAATAAAATAATGAAAGATGATTATAAATTTAAATCAAATAATATATACTAATATGAGATATTAATTTTAAGTATTTCGTGATAAAAATATTTTAATTAGGTTCAAACAACTAAAATAAGACAAATAAAGAAGTCAAATTTTAATAAAAAATAATATATTTTTAGTCATTTAAATTTAACAAAAGCATATCTTTGATAATAAAATACTTAAATTATCATATATTATTTGATTTGGATCTATAATCACTTTTATTATTTTATTAAAGAAAAGTTTGAATTTATTTAAGTGTAGTACTAAAGTCGTTTGATTTATATAAGAAGTAAGTTCTCGTAAAAATTTGAACTTCTTATAAAGTAAATTCTTTTATGAATTTTTGAGAAGTTTTTCTTATGAAGTTTTGAAAAGTATTTAAAATTATTTAATTGACAATAAGGACTGATACTTTCAAAGAATTAACTTTCTGTATTTTATTTGATTCAACTTTGAACTTTCTAAAAAATATAATTCAAATGATTAATTTACTATTCAAGATTATAACATAAAAAATAAAAAATTATATTTTTATTTTAAGCCATATTTCTAATTCTTCTTTTCATCATAATTTTTTTAAATCAATAATTTCTTTTTTTAATTTACAATAAAAAATTAAAATAAATTTATATAAAAAATGAGGATGTTATATATATATATATATATATATATATATATATATATATATATATATATATCTAATTATATTAATATAATTAAAGTAAAATATAATTTAAATAAAGAAAAATATCACCTAAATAATTAATATAATAAACAATTAATTCTATTAAATTTTTTAAAATAGATAAGAAATGCATAATTTTTATTTTTATAATTGAATACTAAAATAATAAATAATAATATAATGTAGTAAAAATAATTTTATTTAGAATTAAATCTCAATTATAATTATATTTATGATCATATTTACAATTTATATTTATGATTTAATATAATTTTATATAATATCATTCTATTTATTATATAATTAATGAAATAATTAAATTTATAATTTATATTTAATCAATTATATATTTATTATAATTTTTAAATAGTGAGAATAAAATGCTAAATTGATTGTTAGTTAAATTAAGTAGGAGTAATTTTATATTTCTATATATAAAAGACACAAAAAGTTCTTATCCATGAGAGTGCAAGTAAATAACTTTCCATAATTTGTTCTCCATTTTTATAGTTAATGGGTAACTAAAGGATTCAAGAATTTTCTACTTTTAAGAAAGTTATACTTTCCATACTACTTCTATAAATCAAACAACTTCTTATTTTATAATTTAAGGAAAGTTTGTGTAAATTCTGAAACTAGATAGGAAGTTCACGTGGTTTTATCAAAAATTTGGAAAAGCCAATATATTTTTTACTAAATAATTAGATACCTAATTTAATTGGAGTACTCATCTAAAATTCAAACTCAAATAGCACGAAGACATAAATAAAAGATTACTTTATTTTACAAAAAAGTAAGAGCAATTTTCATCTAAATTCCAACAGAATAAAATTTAAAAAATAAGATTAGAAATTCAATAAGAATTAAATGATCCAAAAATAACTTTTTACCTTATACTATTGCTTTAAAATTTAAACAAATAGAATTAATAAATACAAAAAAGGGTCAATATAATTTTCTTTTGGAAATTGGTCAATATAAATTTAAACTACTAAAAGTGCAATTTATAATGTGCAAATTAATTAAAAGAAATAAAACGTTATTCTTTTTATCCAATTCTACCGTACAGACACAAATTGTACTAATAGTTGAATTGTGATTCATTGAAATAAATATTTTATAATGAGAAAATATAGAATTTAATATGAACGATTAAGTGAAATTCTATACATAAAAAAACTCATCATTTTTTTTTTACTTATATGAAATTTATGAATATCAATTTATATGCACGAATGAGTCCACTCCATATATCCATAAAAAAAATTAAAATTGCACATACATTGACATGGATTCCATCCACTTCAACTTTTGAATACTATCTTGAAGTCTCGTAACTATCCTACCTCTTTTTGTCATGAAAAATGAATTTTTTAATACATCATTGTGATTAGATCTAATTTATTGAATACATTATATTTAACAAAGTCACCCTGAATGCCAAAATCCCAAGTCATCTTAGAATTTGCTTGATCAATATTATGACCTTATTTAGTAACTAGCTGATAGTTATAGTGGTTAAATAATTTAATTAACTGTTAACAAATAGCTATATATATTAATTAATTTGACTAACTAATTACATTAGTTATTTAATACAAATATTTGATAAAATTAGCTATGTATAATTAACTGTTTGTATGTAAAATGATAAATAAAAACATAAATATATTTTATAAGTTATTTGAATGTTCTTTTATTTTTAAAATTTTAGATTCTATATATTATTTACCAAATTAATTTTTTTTATAAATGATATATCATTATAAATTATTATATATTAAATATTTATTTAAAATTAAATTAATATAATTTTTTAAAAAATTAATAATTATAATTATTTAATTTTTATGTAAAAATAATATTATAATTTTTTATAAGAAGAATAAAGTTAGAAACATAAAAATTAATATATCATTATAAATGATTATATATTAAATATTTTTTAAAATAAATTAATATAAACCATGTTTTGATGGAAAAGAAAGGGTTTTCAAACACTATTTTAAATATTTCAAACGTGTTGGTCTCAGGTGGTTGCATGAAGATGGAGAGACACAAGGGTATTTCAATTATTTAAGAACATTGTTTGAAAATGTTGCAATCAGCAGCAGTGTTTTGAAAAACAGCATTTTCACGAGTAACAGTTGAAAGAAGCAGCTGGTTATCAAACGGTTGTTTCAAGTAGAAATCAGTTAATCAATTAAAATTTAGTCCAATCAACTAAAAATTTTTTGAAATTTTTTTGCCAAACAGAGCCTATGTAACATTTGCTCGGAGACATTGATATTATTAAATTGATTAAGTGTTTTTCTAAAATCAAAGGTTGACTTAAACGAAAACAAAATAATAAAAATTACAAAATTAATTCGGATTTATCCCCTAAATTATGATGCTGGTATTTACCGGTTTCTAACTTTGTTTTGCGTCAATTTTTCATTTTAGTATACATTATCCTACTGATTTAGAAAACTTAACACTGGTTCAATGTGAATAATATGCTCGATAACGTGACATACCAGTGCCAACCCAAACCAATTTCTAATAAAAAACTGCATTTTAAATTCCAAAGAATCTGATTTACAGTCAGCCACCTGCAGACTGAAAAAGTTGAGGGCAAGACAGCAAGCCAGAGAAATTTTTGAATGAATCAATAAGCATAGGAAGTTTTGATTTTTGTTGGTTAACTCACCGATTTTGTTACTTGGTTTAGTTTAAACAAAATTAAAAATTTCCTTCTGAAATTATAAGACGTTAGTAAAATAATTTTTAAATTATATGAAATTATAATTT
This sequence comes from Sindora glabra, assembly GCA_020226215.1. Classification (NCBI taxonomy): domain Eukaryota; kingdom Viridiplantae; phylum Streptophyta; class Magnoliopsida; order Fabales; family Fabaceae; genus Sindora; species Sindora glabra. Next base: position 22,141,756 of record CM035228.1, read on the forward strand.
TATTTATGAATAATAATTCATATAAATAATTTTATTTTTTATATATTAATTTAGGTGTAAAATTACATAAAAGAATGAAATTATTTATATAAATTATTATTTAAAAATAAAATTATAATTTTATATAATTTAAAAATAGTATTATTAAATTTCATAATTTTAGGCACAAAATTATATATAATTAGTTCAGCATAAAAATCTTGCGACTCTTCAAAATCATACTGTTAATGCGCAGTGATTGAGCTTGATGAGGTCCATAATCCATATTCCAATCCATGAGCCATCAGAGTGGCCCAGTTTTCTGATTTTAATTTTTTCTTGCTTGGTACATATTCTGTTTTATATTTTACTTCTCCGAATTATACTACGGGTTATGTTTCGAAATGTATTTGAAAATTTTATGAGTTTTTATGATAATTTAATATAAATTTATAAAATTTATAATTTTTTTATATAAATATAATTTTACAAGCCTTTTTTACAAAAAAGTTATAAAAAAAGTTATAAAATTATACAGCTTTTACATATAACGTATATGTAAAAAAAGTCAATTACAAATTTATCATTTAAAACAACATATTTTCTTAATTTTGATGCAAAATTTGAAACATATTCCCAGCGGTGGAATACTGGAATTTGTAATAGATTAGCATTAGCTTCGTAAAAATGATAAACTTTTTAAAATTATAATAATTAATTTATTTTCATATTAAATATTATTTAATTTATAAAACAAGAATGAAATTTATAAAAATTTAAATGATATACCTTTTATATTATTTAAATTTTTTTTACATATCTTATACAATTATATAATAACAAAAAATGGTATAAAAATATTTATGCCAAATTTAATATGATTAATATCACTTATTTATAATTTTTTTAATTTTTTAAAAATATTTATAATTTTTAAAAAATATTTAATTATATCTTTCACTAATTATATAAATAATTTTTAATTTACAACAAATCAAATTTATTTGGACATAGGCAATATCATTTAATCTGTTAAAATAATATCATTTTTAAATATTTTTATATTAATGTATTATGTCTTTTCAAATTTTACATCAAATAAAAAATTTAAATTCAAAAGTAATAAATTGTACAAAATATTTTAATAAATATTTTTTATTATTTTATTTTATCATTTCTTACTACTTTTGTATTAATGAACTCACCTATCTTCTTAATAAAAATAAGTAATAAAATTATTTTAACTTATTTAAAATATTTTTATAACAAAAAATACTTGCAAATCATATTTAAAAAAGAATTTGATTTAAATAAATTTTTTCCAACAAATGTAGAATGACAACATTTAATATCAAGAAAATATTAAGAAATTTAAATAAATTAACATCATTTGAATTTTTAAAATTTTTAATGAAAAACACAGAATCTATTTTACTCATTGAATCTATATATTTTAGATTAAATTTTTAACTTATTTAAAGTATGTTTATAATAAAATTATTTGCAAATCATATTTAAACATGAATTTGATTTAAAAAATATTTTTTAATTCATGTAAATAACTTATTCATTGATAGTATAAAGAGTAATAAATAACTTTCACTTTAAAAAATTATTCATTTATAATTGATAGTATAAAAAATAGTATAAAGAGTAATACATGTATAATGAATCAATTATAAATTATGATCTTAATAACTAATTAATTTTTTAATTTTATTTATTGATATTTACATTATATATTTTAATAAATAACTTTCACTTTAAAAAATTATCAAATATTATTCTATCATTAATTTTTTTTGCAAGTCACTCTAAATTGAATATATTATGCAATGCAATAAATAAAAGGAAAAAAATAGAATGTAAAATGTAAAGTGTAAACAAAATTTTTTAATATATATGTTTAATTTGAAATATAACATATAAAAATTGATATCAAGAAAATATTAATAAAAATTTAATAAGTAAAATTAATTTTAATTTTAAAATATGCTTATAAAAATAGGATATGCTATTAATTAGTTAATACTTTCTATAAACTAAACTTATTTGAAATATTTTATAATAAAAATAAATTATATAATATTATATCTAATACTATTTAGTGACATTGATGTTTAAGTTATAAGGAATATAAAAAATGCAAAAACATGAAACTAAGTAAATAAAAAAGAGAAATAATATTTGAACTAATAAATAATAATTAAAAAATATATCATAAACTAAATTAATTCAATTAAATATAGTTTTTAACTTATTTAAAATATTTTTACTATGAAAAGAAATTATATAATGATAAATTTATATTACACCATAATATCTAAGTTGCAAATAATATAAGTTAAAAAGAAAAAGAAATAGTACATGAAGTATAAAATCATAATTGATATGCATTTAATTTTATATATAGTGCTTCAAAATTGATATAAAAATATTGACAAAATATAAATAAATAAATTTAATTTTAATCTTTAATTATTGTATTTAAAGAATAAAATATATAGTTAATTTATTTCTATAGTGAAATTTATATTTTAAATATTTGTAAAAATTTAAAAATAAAATATATCATATTATGTGTATAAATAAGTTAGAGATTTTATTATCTGGGTTATAAATAATAGAACTGGATGTGATAAATAGGAAACCATGAAATGAATAAATAAAAAATACAGAAATAGTGTTTGAATTATAAAATAATAATTAAAACTGAAATATATACTAAAATAAATTAATTTGACTAAATAATAATTTTAATTTATTTAAAATATTTTTATCATTAAAATGTTTTATTATTTTAAATTTATATTACTTGATAGTGTTTGAGTTGTAAATATTGTAAATAAAAAAAATGAAATAGTAAATAAGGTATAAAGTCTTGACAAAATTTTAATTAATATGTATTTAAATTAATATATAATTCTTAAAGATTAATATTAAAAAATATTGATAAAATTTAAATAAATAAATTTAATTTTAATTTTTAAATATTGCTATAAAAAATAGAATATGTAATTAATTAATTTAATTAATAATTTTTGTTGTAAAATTTTAATTTATTTAAAATATAGATAAAATTTTAAAATAAAAGATATAATGTTATGTCTATAATATTTAATAATATTAATGTTTGAATTATAAATAATATAAATAAACATAAAAAATAGAAATAATATCTGAATTGTAAAGTATTAAGATTTTCAAATTATTAAAAAAAGTTATCCCAACTAAATTGTACTTTGTTAAATTTATAATATTCAATTGTATTTAAATTGTATATAATATAAGTTAAAGAAAAAAGATAAAAAAATATAAGAACAGCGTTGGGGGTGAAAAAATTTTTTCCCTTAAGCAAACACATGCGAAAAAAAACCTCTCTTTTACAAACAAGTATGGATAGATTAATTACTCTAATTTTGAAAAAATGACAATACTACGGGAATTCTATTCTTTAAAAAATTAAATATTTTATTATTAAATTATTTTTAATCCAAAATTAAGTGAACTAAGAGCTAAAAAATATATGTTCTAATATATTAAATATAAGATAATTTAATAATAAAAATATTCAGGTTCTCAAGTGAAGTTTCCGTAACATTATCCGAAATAAAAACGCTCGGGAATACATTCTTGGTTGCTTCTGGCGAATGAAGTTATCGTTTCATGGGCCTCATTGTGAAAAACTCCCAAATCCCAATGTTAGAAGCTCGATCTTCTATGTAGAAAAATGCATAGGCCGAAGGTTTGTTATTTCGTACATTCAGATATTTCATAGCCCAATATCGTAATGAAATTAAAAATATCTTCTATGATTCACATTGTATGCATCGACAAAAAGGGAAAAAAAATCTAAAATTACAATCAAAATCGAAAGAAAAATGTTATTTCACCCTTGCACCAACTGTGTGAGCTCCACTTATTTTTTTATGGTATCAATTACCAAAAATATTTTGCAATGTGCCATCACCTTGATACCTAATATTGTCTTAAAAATCTTTTTTTTTTTCATTTATTGAGTTTAAAACTAGATTTCTTATGTGTGTATGTGCACGCAACTAATGAATTATTAATTCTATCATTATAAAAAAAATAAATAACACACAAGATATTAAATTTAAATAGTATTGTCAAACAAGTTATTCAGTCTACATAAATTTGGATAAAAATTTATTACATTTCAAATGGTTTGGTCTATTGATTGATTTATGTGATCATGTGTTTTAATTGTATAATACAAAAAGCGATCCGAATCAAATTAAATTTATGCGAACTTTGGTTTACCTAAATTCATCTATATAAATTTATGATTAAAACAAACTAAATTTTGAAACTTCAGCCCAGTCAAATATGAGTAAATTCAAATTAAAGACATAAAACAAATTCCAAAAATAATATTAATACTATACTACTGAGGATTCTAACTAATTTTACTCATTTCATTGCCAGCAAGCTTTACTTATTTTATTTATGAAGTCTTGCTCAACTAGAGAACATGCTGTTAAAATTGATAATTTTTTCCTTACACATATAATATAATTCAAATTAATTTATTATAAATTAAAAAAAGCATGTGCTCTTTATTCCATTTAAGGAGCTGAGAAATTGAGTAAATTTTTAAAGATAAGTGAAAAATAAGCAAATTTATTTTATAACAGAATACACCCATGGAAAAACAACAAACTATAACAGACTACTCGTGAAAGCCATTTTTGCAAACTAAACAGCACCGCAATTTCCCCTACGAAAAAAACGAATTTGGATAAAAAAGAAAAATAATTTTTTATTTTTTGTAAAATGTATGAGTAATTTTTTTCTAAAAATATATTGTTTTATTTATAAACATGTTCTGAAATTGAAATTAAATAGTGAATTTTACAAAATAAGGTTCAAGAAAACAGAATTATCTTTTAATTTTAGTTGATAAGTCACCACCAAAATTAGGAGTGTAGAACTGATCAGTCCAGTCCATTTAAATTCAATTTTTATTTTGTATAGATCTATCCACATAAATTTTTTTAAAAAATAAATTAAAATTTAAATAATTTGATCTAAGTTGTATCTATGATTCAGTTTACAAATTCACGTAATTTAACTATAAATTTGTAAAATGATCTAATTTGAAGAAATCCATCCAAATTACGATGTTCATAATGAAAATAAATTAATTTTTAAGTAATTCGGCCCAAATCCGTTGATAAGCCAAGCCAAAAACTAACATAATACGAAGCACGCAAATTGCAATGCGGTATTTGTAGCGTGCTTGATTCGCCTAAAACCAATTATTGGCAAATCCGGCCAAGAAACAAAGATTCTATTACGAATTAAATATGGAAAAAATTATAATACACTATTGATATAGTAGTATATGGGTGCACCATTAAATTTGATAATTAATTAGGTGTATGGAATTTGACTTTTTTAAAAAATAAACATAATCAATTGTTAGTTTTGATGGTGTATCGGTACATCGCTAAATAATAATGTATCATAATCTCTCCCTTAAAGTATCCTTTGAAGTCTTCTTTTCAAGCATTTTTAATTTTGTGTTAATGGATATACTTAAATACACGATTGTTAAAATCTCAATTGATTTAAGTGGTTTCAAATTAAATCATTTAAATTATATCCGGTGTGTAATTATTTGTGAAAAAAATAATTGAATGAATTGATTTTATGTTTTAAAATGAGTAGTGTTACATATACAATCACAATTTACAATCATCAAACTACATGTACTGTCAAGATATCTCACTTTATTTGTAGAATGAAGTGAGTGAAAAAAAAATCACTTTTTAAATTAATTTTTAGGTTTGAAAATTTTTTATAGTACTCAACTCTGATATCAGAGTTAGATTTGAAGGAATAGAAGATGAAATAACACGATGCAACTCAAATTAATTTCATTTTAATATATATAATATAATTTGACTCAAATAAATCCATTAATTTCAGAATAACTGAAGCTAGCTTAAAATGATTCTAGTGGTTATATGATTATACACAAAGTTATAAAGGGGAAAAAAAAGACAAATTGCATTTAACTTTTCTGAAATTTACTATTATTGTAATCACATTTTTTTTAATTTTCAAAAATATATACAAACAATTCTCTTTTATATACTTTCTCTCACCTCCTTTTTCCTCTCTATTTTAAACATATCACACACCTCTCTTCTATATTTAACAAGAAAAGCGAGTATAATTAAATAAAATAATTATAAAAGAAATTATTTTTTATAAAAATAATCTCATTTATTTATATTCATAATTATAAAATATTAATATAATAAAATATATTTTATTTGTTAAGTATTAAATATGAGAATGATAATAGCATCCTCCATAAGAAAAGGTTTTTTTCTACAGCGGCTATGACATCACGTGTAATTTTTCAATCATGAAGTATGCACATAGCACAAAACTCTTTGCTCGTGTACTACGAGATAAGATTATTATATAAAAATATTTTCTAATAAAATAAATGAAGTGAATATCAGAATATTAGGATGGTCTATCTATTTTAAGGGGAAAAAAAGGGAGTTGTTTAAGTACCACTATTTTTTCAAAGTATTAAAACATCAATATTAGTTATAATGTATTAATTGTATCAATGTATTACTAATTTAAATGATTGAATTTAATTCATTCTACATAATATTATATAAATAAATAAAATCTAATAGTTAAATTGGTGAGGCATTAATCTACCAAAGACACTAGTTGGACCTCTATAAGGCGGACCAAGTTGTGTCTTGTGAATGTTAACTGAGAGTTCCGTGCATAAACTAAAGACATAGCGGCATGAATTCCATTTACACGAATGCCGGCGACCAGAGGAGCCACGGCTTAATTAATTCAGGAGGAGCCATCCAAGGACACAAGAACAATGCCGTTGATCTCAAAATCAACGAGCAACCAAAAGCTCTTCCTCAAACTCTGCAGGAAGATTTGCTGCTAGGGCGCTGCAGTGGGATCCGATGTAGCCAAATGCGACTGCATTCCCAGGTGCTGTTGCTGCTGCGGTTTACGTTGTGGAAAACTCTAATCCCACAGAAAAATAACAAAAGAGTATGTGTCATTGTTATACGATGCGAATGATCAATTTACAAATTCTCAAGGGGTGATGCAGGTTACGGAAGGCAGTGTACGAAGGTATGATACTCAGTACGAAAAGCAAATTTAAATTGGCCATGGTACTGAAAAATGGCTACATGATCGTTAGCAAGAGGATGGCCCTTTCACTAACTCTATCCAAAGGGACCCACTACCAAGTAAGATGCTAATTCCTAATTTTTTTTCATCCGGAAGAATTCTGTAAATTCGGTCAAAAAGCTCTCTCTTTCGAAAGAAGGAACTAGGTTTAGGCTCAGGCCTAGCTAATCTTCTGGATCTTCATATTAAAAAGGAGTATGTTGGACAAAAGGAGCTAGTAATTTCAATTAATATGCTTAGGCCTCCTTTCTATAATAGAAGTTCTCTTAAATCAGGCGTAGTCTATGGCACCCGAGGGGTGCCGGAATCCCGGGTGACGTGAACCTATGACATACATTGGATGGTCATTAAGTCATCTTAACCGTTCGGTTTAAAAATTAAATTTTGCTAGTTCTTTGAAATTGTAAAGAAGGACCTCTTATTTTCTATTTGGCACAATGACCCCAGGAGTGAGAAAGAATGCTCCTTCGTACTTGTTGATTGGGCACTAACATGGCAAGGGCCTGAGCCTCCATGAATTGTAAATCGCAGCCTATTAAGGAGCTAATATTGCAATCCCTCATCGGAGCAGTTCCTAATGGCAAACAGCAAACGATTGATGTATCATACCTGGTGGATATATCAGAGATTGTTATTATCGAAACTTGAGGAAGAGATGAAAAGGGAAGCAAATGCGCTGGGGCTCTATTTGTGCAGTGTATTACAGGTTCCATTGGTATCAGTAGGCAGAACTGAATCCACTACTGGCCCCAACAGTGACAAACCAAAGCTCATGGTATAATCGATCTCCCTTCCCTATACGAGTTTATTCCGTTGTTTGTTTTTCATTATTTGTGTTATGACTTCGCATGGAAATTAGCTTGAATTAAAGCTAGATTTCAATCTTGTCTGTACTAAGAACTACCAATTTAATTTAACGGTAATCAAGCGAACTCAATTTTCCTTTTCCAGTTATATGTTTCTTTCTATGGCTAAGCATTCTTGCTTGCTATTTATACTAAAATCCGATTCTCAGCACAGCACCTACAACATTATTTCGATCTGCATTGTGTCCTCAAGGCGAAAAATACGTGCTTTAGCACCGAAACCAGTCTCTGTACTATTTATTTCTCTACTGGCCCCCTTTTCCTTTTTTTCCCTACTGCAATGTTGTTTCATTCTCTGGCCAGAAAAATTTGAATTCTAAAAAACCATCTGTTGTTGTTGACCTAGCCACATTTGAAGCTGACTAGGCATGGCAAACAGCTTCTGCAATGTTTCACTTGAGGAGAATTTGTAATTTTACCCATTATTTGGATATTTTTTGCATAACACAAATTATGGCAGATTTTGAAGTGGACCAATTGTCTTCTGTCACGTGTCCTGGGTTTCTAAACCTTTCATTTTTAAAAGACACAATAGACAACACCCTTAAATCATCATATCCCATTTCGAACAACTTGTGTATCAAATTGCCCATAAGTGTTGAATGATTATAACTAATAAACAAGTGTACAGGGTGGACTTTCTTAATGAAGAGGAGAATGCAAACTCGATCCAGCCATCTTCCAATGAGAAAGAATTTGAAGTAGCTACTAATTCACAAGTTGATGAAGTGGCTCATCATCTTAACAGGCTTAAATTAAAAAGGAAGGCAAAGGATCGTAAAGAGAACCTAGTTACTAAAAGAATGAAATCAGGTGCTAAAGATAAGCAACAAAAGGTGAAGAAAACATGGAAATGCAAAGGACGTATTCAGATTACTGCTAAATCAGATGTAACCATTTCTTCACCCACAAAGATAAATAATTTAATGTTGGTGGAACTTCCTATTGAATTGGCAAACCATGTAGAAGCTAAAAAAAAAGGGAGTGATGGTTGGCCTACAATAGCCACAAAGTTCTAATGAGTACTTTATCTTGGAACTATCAGGGGTTGAGTCATACCTTGACAGTTAGAGCCTTGAAAGAGCTCATTAAAAAATATAGGCCCGAGTTAGTCTTCTTAATGGAGACTAAACAACATTCTCAAAACCTGATGAAATTACAGATATCTTGTGAATTTTCAGCTAGCTGCTATGTTGAACCTTTAAGAAAGGTTTAGTGGTTAGATATCATAGATTGTTTTATGGCTAAGAAAAATCATTATTTTATAGATGTGTATGTGAAGTTTCCTTGAAAAAACATTAGTTTCAGGTTATCTTGTATTTGGGCTCCTACTAATTTTTTTTTTAAAAAAAAGAGCCTTATAGTCTTATCTCAAATTTCTTGCAAACTTTAACCATGAACCTTTGGCTTAGATTGGTGATTTCAATGATATCATGCATCAATTAGAAAAATCAGGGGGGGAGCTCTTAAAGCAAATACAAAAGTCCAGTTATTCCAGGAGGTAATATTTTCATGTCATATGATCAATCTAGAGGTTAAAGGAAACTTTTTCACATGGAGTAACAATAGAATAGGGGGCTAATATTCAAAAAAGATTGGATAGGGCTTTATATATTGCTCAATGGATAAGCCTTTTTGAAAATGCCTAAGTCTATGCAATCCCTTCTATTGGCTCGGATCACTCCTTAATTTTTCTCAAATTATATCCATTTGAAGCTAAAACAAGGAAAAGTTTCAAGTTTGAACTTTTATGGACTTCTGAAGATTCTTGTGGAAAAGTTATAGAAGACAATTAGAGGAATGATGATTTTGAAGATCCTTCTCCTGCATTGCCTAAGAGACTAGCTAAGTGTAGACGAGCTCTTATAAAATAGAGTAAGATTACATTTCTTAATAATGCAAAATAATTTGATAAATTGCTTCATAAGATTCAAGAACTACAAGATTTGTCTCAATAATCATCAATTACTAAAGAAAAGTTGCACCTGATAGCAAAATTGGACAAATTATGGCAGGCTAAGGAAATGTATTAGTGCTAAAGATCCAGAATTAAATGGCTATGTGAAGGAGATAGAAACACAAAGTTTTTTCATCATACTACCATCCAGAGAAGGCAGTGAAATAAAATTCAAAGACTAAAAGACTCGAATGGTTCATGGATTAAGTCAGAAAATGTCATCCATTACATTTTCAAAGAACATTTTTGCAATCTCTAGCAAAAAAGTTATCAATGATGAAAGCTATCTCAAGATCTTAAATGTGATTAAACTTTTCATTTCCCAAGACATGAACCAGAGGCTTTGTGCTCCTATTTTGAAAGTCAAAATCTAGCAAGCAGTGTTTTAACTTAACGCACTCAAAGCTTCTGGGCCAGATGATTATTTTGGAATCTTGTATCAAAAGTTTTAGCATATAATAGGAAGTATGATTAGCCAAGCAATCCTTCAATTCTTCTAAGATAGTACCTTACACCCTTCTTTTGGTTAAACTAACTTGGTGTTGATTCCAAAGGTGGAAATTCCTGAGGAAGTTTCACACTTCAAACCCATAAGTCTTTACAATTTTTACTGCAAGATTATTTTTAAGATCTTATCTAGTAGACTAAAAATAGTTCTTCTAGTATGCATTTCTCAATTCCAGAATGCTTTTATTGAAGGAAGACAAATCCAAGACAATTTGTTGGTTGTTCATGCAGCCTTTCATTTCTTGAAGAATAAGAAGATGGGGAAGAAGGGATATGGAGCTATCAAATTAGATATGTATAAGACTTATGAGAGGCTTGATTGGAAATTTATTGAAGTAGTGATAATAAAGATGGACTTTAATTTAATTTGGTTGATGTGGATTATGGCATGTGTCAAATATGTGCATTTTAACCTATTGATTAGTGATATGAAGATTTGCTCCTTCTCTCCTTCTCGTGGCATTAGGCAAGGAGATCCATTGTCCTTTTTTATTTTTTTAATTGCCTTTGAGGTTTTATCTTAAATGATCTAACAAAAAATGGATAAAAAGAGCTTATCTGGTTTAAAAATAGCTAGAACAACTCCTATACTATCTCATCTATTTTTTGTTGTTGATTCCTTCATCTTCCTTGAAGCTTCAAATGAAAATACTATTACTTTATCCAGAATTATGTAGGAATACAATGATGCCTCAGGACAACAATTGAATCTTCAAAAGTCTGCCTTGTACTTTAGTCCTAATCTTCATCCAAAATTAGTTTATTCTTTCTCGAATATTTTTAATATTTAGGTTGTGTAAAATTTAGGCAATTATTTAGGCATTCCTATGATTTGGGGCAAATCTAAGAGACAAGTTCTTTCTTATGTTCGAGACAAGGTAAATCAAAAGCTTCAGGGCTAGAAAATGAAATTCCTATCTCGAGCAAGGAAGGAGATACTCATCGAATCAGTTATTATGGCCATTCCTTCATTCCCCATGACTTACTTTAAGTTTCCAACATTAACTTGTCGATAAATTGAATTATTGGTGGCTAAATTTTAGTGGGGAAAGAAAGATAAAGATAACAACATTCACTAGACAGCTTAGGAGAAGATGTCTATTAGTAAGAGAAATGGAGGACTTGGATTTAGGAATTTAGAGAATTTTAACAAAGTTCTATTGGTAAAACAACATTAAAGGGGTATTCAAAATCCTAATGCATTCTAGATTTAGTTGTTACAAGCGAAATATTTTCCTAATGGATCTCTTTTATCTGTTATTAAATGAAACAAAGCTTCTTAAGGATAGAGTAGTCTTCCTAAAGGCTGTGATTTACTACTTAAAAGCTCATGTTAGCAGGTTAGAGATGGTCAAAGGATTAATGTCTGGAAAGACCCTTGAATCCCTAACTTACATGGCCATAAATTATCACCTCCCAATCCTAGTGTTCAAGGTTTTATTTCTTAGGTTGCTAAACTCATATTAGTAATTGGGAGGCAATGAGATCTAGGACTTATAGATAAGTGGTTGAGTCCTTTAAAGAGATCAGCTATACTAAACATATATATACCAAAAAGACCTTAATCAGATTTGTTAATATGGCTTTGTAATTGTAATAGGTGCTACTTAGTAAGTTGGATTATTACTTTTTTATGTTTCGCAAGTTTCCCCCTCTTAGTTAGCTTTATCTACTAATGTCCCCTCTAAATTATGGTCTGTAATTTGGAATATTGATGTTGTTCCAAAGATTAAACATTTCATGTGGAGAGCCCTATCTAAAATACTTCCAACTTCTCATAACTTATAGAAAAGGAAGTGTATCCAATTTCCCTTATGCCATATTTGTGATTTAGTAGATGAAGACACACTTCACTGCCTCTTTGGATGCTCATAGACATCTAGAATCTAGTTTGGTTCCCCTTTATGCCTACGAACCTAAAATGTAAATTGTATCCTTTAGAGATTGGTTAATGGAGGCCTGTTCTCATCCAAGCTGGAACCATTCTCAAGTAAAGACCCACTTATCTTCAGTGGCTAATATTGCTTGGCAAATTTCGAAGATAAGGAATGATTACTTCTTCCAAAAAAACCCTATTCAACCAATGGTAACTATCAAGAGGTTTAGCTTGCTTTAACAACTACACAGCTGCAATGAAACAGGGACAAATTCCAATTCATCAACCTTCTCCCTCTGTGGAGGTAGGATGGAAAGCTCCCAATAGAAGACAGATCAAAATCAATGTGGATGCTTCATTTTAGTCATCCAACAAAAAAGCTTCAATTGTTACTGTTGTAAAAGACTCCTCTGGTAATCTAGTATTTGGAAATTTTAGAAGAGTATGTGCCAGTTCTTTAGCAGTAGCAGAAGCCTTAGTATTAAGGAAGGAATCCAGATTGGTACTTTGATCTCACAAAGTCCTTTTATAATGGAATTAGATGCAAAAGTTGTTGTGGAAGCAATCCATAGCTCATCCTCCACTAAGCTCTGGATTTTAAGACATCTTATTTATGATATAAAAGAAAGGTTGCAAGAAAGTCCAAGTTGCTCTCTAACTTCTATTTCTTAGTCTAGCAACAAGGCAGCTGATTGGCTTGCTACAAATTTTAACAGAAGTGTACGTCCAGTGGACTAGATTTCTAATCCTCCACCCCCTCTTAGGTCTATTCTTCTTCAAGACAAACATTGGCTTCCTCCATAATTCAAAATGTTGTTTTCATCCCTCCCTTCGAATCAGAGGTGGCAAATGGATGGGTTAGGATGGATATGAATTGGATCAAAAGTGGATGGGTCATTATTAATTCATTTATAACCTAATGTAAAATTTTAAATGGGTTATGGATGACTCATGACCCTTGAATATATGGTTAACCTAACCCATTTATTTATCCATTAAATTATTATTATTTTATATTTTATTATTTTTATTAACATTATTTTTCACTACTATTTTATATTTATTGTTAATATTTCAAAATAAACTTATGCTATCAAAATTTTTATTTTTTATTTTTATTTACTTTTTAAAATTATAATTTTTATCTTATTTTCTTAACATTAATTTTAAAAATTATTTTAATATTAAACATAGTTGATTAAATATTTTAATTTTCATATACATTAAAAAAACTTATTTAATTTAAAATAGACATTATAATAAAACTAAAAAATTTAAAATTATGAATTATATGTATTCTTTTACAATAATAAATTGTACTTTTAAAATTATATATATATATATATATATATATATATATATATATATATATATATATATATATATCAATAATCCGATTTCAATTTATAAAGTGTTATCTAAAAAATAAAAATTAACCTTATTGGTGTGTTGATATTTACAAAATATAGCCAAGAATCCAACTATAGTTATACGGTATATTACATGTGATACATAATATTATAAGATTTTTTAAAATTAAAAAAGGTAATTTTGTGATTATTTTTAAGTTTTAAAAGTAAAAATAATAAATTATTATGGATTTTAGTACAAAATACTGAACTTAATTTTACTTTTTTATAAACAAATTGATATTGTCACGTATATAATAATATTATAATATTTTATTTTAAATAATTAATTTTAAATATATTTGAATTATATCAAAATTTTGAAGATATTTTATTATAATATTTTTTTATTTTATAATATTAGTTTATACAGTATACAAATCTATCTTCTATAAATATAAATGGATAAATGGTTATCCATGAGTTGACCCAATATAATCCTCATTTTAATGGGATAATAATGATCCAACCCATATTTACCTTAAAGTTAAAATGGATAGATATTGATGGGTCAAAATAAGAATGAATATGAATGGATAAATGGATATGGGTCAAGATTACCAGGTTTACTTCGTATGTTTATCTTGATCTTGGTCCTGTCTATTTTCTTTTGTTCTGGTCTGTTTCTGGTTTAGGTTCTGTCTGTTTCCTGGTTTAGTTTCCCTAGAGTGTTTTGTCTGTGCTCTCGTTTTCTGGATGGTGTCCTGTATCCCTTTTATGGCCAAAAAAAAAGAAAATTGTTATTCGATGAATAAAGAACTTAATCAATGGAAATCGTTCTGATCTAATTTAAGGTACATGTTTTAATATAATCAATCAAGCCCTCTTCCATTTTTTTTTTTTCCCTTTTCCATTTCGTGTTGCTATCTGAGATCGTTGTCAGTGAAATCCAAATTTAAGATCAAAACCGATAAATGTTACCGACTGAAGCAATTCAAGAAGTTAAGAAAGCTTTGTCTCTAATTATCATGAAATTAGAATCGATATTCTTAATCTGCATATGAATAATGTAAAGCAGCAATCGGAGATCATTTTTTGGAATTATCTTCTGAATTAAGTACTCTATCTGCAGCATACGCCTGTCCTGGCTCTCAAATCTTTGAAATTGTTCCTCCGTGCACAATATTTGTCACAAATTTCACAATTGAGACAATTTTATTTAAAATGTTTCCATGTATTTTAACTTATGAGTCCGTTTGTTTCTCAGAAAGCACTTTTCGTGAGAAAACTTAATATATATATATATATATACTAATCAAAAGAATAACATGTTACTCATATTGTTAGTTAAATAATATTTAAAATTATGATAATTGAGAAAAAAATTTTAAAACAAAAAAGATTATTTTTCTTAATTCTTGATATATAATATTAAATAAAAAAATAATTTTCATTTTAATATTTTATGACTTTATTTTATAAAAAATTTTCATCAAAATAAATGGGGCTTGAATTATGACTCAAATTAACAAAAATGGAGTGAAACTGGCATCTTTTAGATAATCAATCATTCCGTGAAAGTATATGCCAACACTTGCATTTTGCCTTCAACTTACCAGTAGAGAATTTTTAATGCTAAATTGGCAGATCAATGATGGGCACATAAAAATGTATTTATTGTATTAGAAGAAATAAATACATATTCCATCTATAATATATATTCTTATTCCTATTTTGAATTTCATAAAATTGACATATAGCTAATAAAATTAACAACTGACTGCTTCCTATTAAGTAAGATTATAATTAATCAGAGCATATATAAGTAATTATTGTTTGTATTTTCTATTATCTTTGCTTTATATGCAATGCACATGCCCCCTAACAGATCCAACATAAGCATGAGTTTGTATATGCCTCTATATTCTGATGATATTTATGTAAATGCACTTACTCATATGAGGTTTGAATTGCTTATCCAAAATTACTTTTATTAGAAATTAAAAATAATTCTGAAAATTTATTTAAAGATGTAGGATCTGTTTATTTTAATAAAAATATCATTTTATTAAAATATAATTGTAAAATAACAAGCTAATAAAAATATTTTATATATTTAAATAGTGCCGTAAATGCCGGAAAGATTCGTAACAAAACCTCTAACTTCAATTTTAGTAACTTAAAGTGAGTTATGACTGAGAATAAAAAAAATTGAAGTCAAAAGGCAGTGTGGAGAATTTCTCAACGAATATTTAGCATCGATGTACTGAAGTATTCTCACACATACTTTCCCTCCTTCCATGTGCTTCCCTAACAAATATGCAGCGGAAGACTCACTCAAGGAATCTTTTCAAGTCTCCTTTTCTGGCATTTAATTTTGTATAATGGGGGCATACTTATAGATGCACAATTGTTAAAATCTCAATCGATTTAAGCGTTAAATCATTTAAATTATATCCAATGTGCAAAAAATTTGTGTCAAAATGAATAAAACAATTTAATATTTTTAAATGAGTAGTGTTACATGTATAATATTCGCAATTACAATTCACAATCATTTTTACAACCGCATGTATTATTAAGATATCCCATTTTATTTATAAAATGAACGGGGTGAAAAAGTTTCACTTTTTAAAATTAATTTTTAGGTTGAAGAATACTAATAATACTATTTAACATTGGCATTGGGGTTAAATTTGAAGGCTTAAAGGACAAAATAACATAATGGATAAAAACAAACCGTCTCAAATTAATCCCAATTTAAAATATATAATATAATTGGCTAGTACTTTTAATGCTACATTGATACCTAATATTGTCTTAAAGATTTTATTATTCTCAAATCATGAATTCAAACTTTCATTCTCGTACGTGTCTATTAAATGGATTATATATACATATAAACACACACACACATACAATTTGACTCAAATTAATTCATTTATGTTAAAATAAGTGAACCTAGTTTAAAATGCTTTTAGTACAAGTATGGTTATATATAAAATTATAAAGAAAAAAAAAGTTACGCTTACTTCTTCTTAATTTCACTATTATTACCCTCATATTTTTCGATTTTCAGAAATATATATTAGCATTCCTTTCTCATATACTCTCACATATTTTTTCCTCTTTATTCTAAACGTACTTCACATCTCTATTTTTTAAAGAAAATGTAGGTAAGTGTATTTAATAGAAAAACGTGAGTATAATTGAACTAATTCATTAAAAATATCTTTTATAAGAATAATCTTATTTATTTATATTTATAACTCTAAAATATTAAGATAATAAAAATATTTTGATATCCATTACTATATTTATTACTAATTTTGTAAGCCAATGATGATAAAAAAAAATGACTGAAGGATGAAATTTACAACACCTTCATCCATCGCTAAACTTTATATTTATTGATAGAATTATCCATCATTAATTTTTTACAATTGGTATATCTGTCGCTAAGGCTTCAATTTAGCAATGGATTATTCTGATGCTATATTCATTGCTAATCTAGAAAACGTTAACAATTTATAATCTCTTTTTGAATAACCAATACAACAAATAGCCTTATAAAAATATAATTCAATTATAGTAAGAGTAGATTCATTTAATAAATTTTGAAAATTAAAATTCACAAAATTGAATATCAATTGTTTGGCTATTTGATGTAAAAAATTATAATATAAAATAATAAAAATCTATATATAAACCAAATATTGAATCCGATATTTTTAACTTCTAATGAAAATCCTAATCCTTAGCAATTGTCATTCCCCCCCTTTACACTCTTTAATGCGCTATTCTTTATGATAAGGTGTTGGCTCATTATCCGAATGTGGTTCTTTGATATTTAACTTTTGGAAACATTGTGTTAAAGTATTAATCATGTCACTTAATCTAAAATCACTGAAGACTTAGTAACCTACAAAAAATAAAAGTATTATTGAGTTAGTATTATTTACATTGATTTTGTAAGATATATACTTGTAAATCTTAATCTATATATACTAAAGATAATTTAATTTAAAATAAATATTTTCTCTCGTTATATTAAATTTATTTTTTGTTTCATTGTTCTTTTTTCTATTATCTTCCTCTTCATTTTTCTCATCCTTCTGAGCTTTTTTTTTTTATTGTTGTGGTTATCATAAATAATTTATTTAGTAAGCCAACTTCTTTGAGAGATCCTGAGTTATCACTTATCTCATTTATTCTTTTTATCTATCGCAACTAACTAATTTTATAGATATTAAGAGAATAGTTTAATTTATTTATTTATTTTTAATAAATTGTTCAAAATTAATTTTTATGCATAAAAATTAAAATAATTAAAAATAGAAAAAATATGATAAAATAAATGCAAGTAGGTTAAAAGTGTATAATATTAAAATATTTATTAATAAAAAAGGATAAAATTAAAAAATATTTAATATTTCATTAAAATTCTAAAATGATAGATAAAAAAATAAAAATTATCTTTAAAGTGCAATAAATAAAAAGGAACAAAAGGGGTAGTAAATAGATTTTTTCATTCTCAATACATATTGACAATTGATTGAATTGCTTATCATCTTTGAAAGCAAATATGACATTATTTGTTGAGGAAGTATTACAACACTTTTTGTGATGTTTTCATTATCTTATGTGATCAATGCTTTCTACTTTACAAGTTATTCTATTGAAACTTGTTTCATTATAAAATTGTTAGTATAATAATTTTGCTTTACTTTTTTATTACAATATTATTTTTTCTTCAACTACTAATCACAATATAATATAAATATAAATATAAATGTAAATATAAACATAAACATAACCATTAATATGAATATCCCAATTTGTGTGAAAAATAAACTCAATAAATATAATCAAACACTTATTTTTTAAATAGCATCACAAAAGAGAACTTAAAGAAAAATATAATGATAAAAATTGGATAATATATTTTCACAACAAAGAAATCAAATAAGAAATTAAAAATTGATATAGACATAAAATATGAATAGATTCTAAGTCAACACAATTTATTTATTTTTTTAAAATATAATAGGACTATCATAATATAGTTTAATATACAAGTTTAACTACAATAAAAAAAATCTAAATCTTCAATTATTATAATTATAATTCTATATTTTCAAATAAAACAGTGTTGTAATATATGTTTGAGGTACATTTTTAAAATAGTAAAGTTTCAACCATTATAATTCTAACTTTAAAACTAAACATCACCTATATATCTCCTCATCAAGGGTAGATTAGCTATAATATTAATAAAATCAATACTAAAAATCAATATAAACAATATAATACCTTAATTAACAATAAACTACCATATTCAAATCAAATTAACATGGAACAAATCTCAATTACATATAAACTCTAATTTCCCATCATCAAATTAATAAATTTAACCCATATTTAAAATTATAAAATATTGCAATATTTAAATAATACATGAAAAATATAAGATAAATATCAATTATTAGTCAACTCAAAAAAATTTCTCTCAAAATAATTAAACAAATTTGAAGCATGATATCTAATATTTCATAAGAAAATAATCAATTAAAATAGAGAAAGCACAACAAGAAAATTGTCGAAGGCACCAGATGGCATTAGGGTGGCAGTAAAGGCAATAGCAACTTAACAGTGACTAGAGAGAAGAGAGAAATGAAGCATTACAAAAATGGAGAGTGTTTATTGCGAATTAATTATATTTGAAAATTAGTGATGAATTTGATTTTAATATACTTTGTGTTCATATTAGCAATGAATTATTATTATTCCATAATTAAATCCATAGTTATATTTTGATAAAAATTTAAATTTTTTGCCATAGAATTTTCAAATTTTCATATAATATTTTGTTGCTAAATTTAGTGCTAAGTTAATTTTTTCAAAAAAAACTTCTATCACTAAATCTATTATCATTTTTTCATAAACATTTAAATTTTCTACTAGAGGATTTTTGAATTTTTATACAATATTTCATCAATAAATTAATTTTTTAAATTCTAATAAATAAAAAATTTATCCGTTGCTAAAATCACTTCATTTTCAAAATTAAAGATGAATCATTTTTAAAATTGAAGATGAAAATATATTTTATGATATCTATTTCATCGCTAAATATTGAAATTCTTATAACGATTTAAAAAGATTTTAGTACATTTATCATTGTACACAAAATTGTAAAGAAAAAAAATATATTACATTCTTCTACAATTTAATACTATTACACTCATTTTTTTTCAATTTTCAGAATACACATAACATTCATTTTTCTGATATATTCTCACATCTTTTTTTTCATCTATATTTTAAACATATCCCACCGCCCTTCTATAAAAAATGAGTGGATAAGTATATCTAATGGAGAAAGTGTTTGTAATTAAACTAAAGTACTATTTATTTTAACAAAAAATTATTTCTTTTAGAAATAATCTTATTTATTTATATTTATAATTAAAAATATTTTATCTATTTTTTATTAAATGTGAGTAAAATGGTAACATCTTTTATTTAGATTAAAGAAATAATTATTTTTATCATTATAATATTATATATTATTTTTTAAACATAAAGTATATAAATAGTACGAAACCCTTTGGTCATATAAAGCAAATAAGATTATTTTATGAAAAATGTATTCTGACAAAAGAAACAAGTATTCATATATCATAGTAGTGTGTCTGATTTAGAAGAAAGAGTACTTGCAGTCCCACTGTTCATTTTAAAGTCCGGAGACACACTGCCCCAAGTCAGGTTGGACAAAGGTGAAATTATTTGTATATCCTAATTATATCATATATTATTAATTATAATTAATAAATAAAGGATAGTTATTAATTTTATAATTTATTTGTCAAGGTTTATATATATTAAAATCTTAATTTTTTAATTTTAAGATTTTAAATTTTATAAAAATTGATAATTATTTTTTATTTATCAATTATAATTAAAATATGCAATAAAATTGAAATATATAATAATTTTTGAAAAATATTCTTTATTTATTAATTATAACTAGAGAAATTCAATATAGTTGTACCTTACAAGGCTACTACTTATAAAAAGGCCAGGTTATGCCTTGTGAATGTCAAGTGAGAAATCCATACGCAAACTTGAGGCATAGCGGCATGAATTCCACTCACACGAATACTGGCGACCAGAGGATCAATGGCATCATTAATTCAGCAGAAGTCATCCAAGGAAAGAGGAACAATACTGTTGATTTCAAAATCAACGAGCAACCAAGAGCTCGCTTGGTGTTTCTCAAACTCTGCAAGAAGATTTGCTGCTGGGGCGCAGCTGTAGGATCCGGTGCAGCCAAATGCGACTGCGTTCCCAAGTTTTGGTGCTGCTGTGGTTTATGTTGTGGGGAATGCTAATCTCGATCGCTTCAAACGCTATAACAGTATGTATGTATGTATGTATGTATGTATTATTATTATTATTATTATTATTATAAGATAAATAAAGAACTTAATCTCTGGAAGTCGAATGTTAACATCCCTTCTGATCTAATTAACTAGGATGCATGTTTTAATGTAATCAATCAAGGCCTCTTCCATTTTTGCTTCTTTCTTCTTTTTTTTTTTTTTCCTTTTCTCTTTCTGAGTTGCCAATAGATCATTTAACACTTAGAGATCGTTGCCGGTGAAATTCAAATTTAAAAAATAAAAAATCAGAAACGATAAATCTCACTCATCGAAGCAATTCATGGAGTTGAAAAAGCTTTGCCTATAATTGTCATAAAATTAGATATGATATTTCTTAACCTGCCAGTAGAATTGACTCTTTCCTTTTTAATACTTTCATTAACACTGAAAAGCAGCAACCGGAGATCATTTTTTTGGAATTATTATTTTGTGATATAAGTAAATACTCTATGTGCAGCATACGCCTAGTCTTGACTCTCTCAAAGTCTTTGCAATTGTTCCTCCATGCACAATACTTGTCGCAAATTTCACAATTGAGACAATTTGATTTAAAATATTTACATGTATTTTAACTTAAATTATGACCCAAATTACCAAGAATGGCATCTTTTTGATAAGTAATCATTGAGAGAAAGTATATGCTACAAAGATTCCACTTCAGTTTTACCTTTACCTGCCGGCAGAAAAATTTTAAATAAATTTTTTGCACTTTAAATTTTATTTATTGTATGAAATTTTAGTTCACATTATATGTTAAATTTTTTGAACAAAAAAATTCAATATAATAATCTTGGATTACAACGTACTAAAAAAATTAATTAATTTTATTCAATGCATGACCAAATAGTTCAAAATCGTCAAATCAGTGATGGGCAATGTACAGTTGTTGTATTAGAAGAAATAATTAATATTTATTTACTCCATATATTATAACAAATATTCTTACTTCTATGCACATTTTCATGAGAGGTTTGAATTGTTTATCCGAAATTACTTTTATTGGAAATTAACAAGAATTCTGAAGAATTATTCAAAGATGTAATTGCTAGAAAGATTCGTAAAAGAACCTTTTGGTTTTGCCTAATTTTAATAATTAACAAAGACTCAGAATAGAGAAAGAAGTCAAAAGGAGGTGCAAAGAATTTCCCAACGAATATGTACTCAGCAATAAAAAGATAATAAGATATTACTTCAATGTAGCCTCACACACTTCCCTCTCCTTTCATACGTCTCACTAAACTTTTCTTTTAGGTCCATCATGATTCATTAGCAGCAACCCCATGACTTATCCTCCACAATTTTTATTCTCGTTTCATTATAAAAAATTCACATATCATTATATTAATTAAAATTATTAAAATAATATTTTTGGATAAAAATTATTAATTTTTTAATAATATATTCTTTCTATCTTTATTAACAGTGCAAAGATATTTACATAAAAAACAGATCAAATTCAAACTCTTTTAAAAATTAATCATAAACCGTGAATTTCTTCTATCCCTTATCACTCATAATTTTGTCTCATTTAACATGGGATTAGTCTATTGTGGGAATCCAAGAGGTAACAGCGACCCTGTCTCCTGTCTGCATAATGCCATGTGCGTTTATCGGGGGGAAACCAACAGCATGACGAAGATGAGACCAGTGTTGTGATATCATCTGCCTGGCCTAATCAGGTTAGTTGCAACCTGATAACTGCGCACTGCGTAAGGAAGAAGCTAGGATTGTTTATATATTCTTATTCTTTTGAAATCTTGGTGCAAGATTTGATAATAATTTATGCGAATCATCAAATATTGTTTGTTTTTTAAAGTAAAAAAAAAAAAAAAAAAGGACACACAATCCAGTTTCCAACTTTCCAGCAATATATATTTACTTTAAATTCCATTTACGATCATCACTGAGCTCGAAGTAAAGGGCTTATTTAATCGATCTTGCCATCTTGGTGAATTTTGTGGCAAAAGTGCAGTCATGAATATCAACAACTACAGAAATCAGGACGTCAGAGGTGGTGTTAATTTTTAGAGAAAGATACAATGTATTCCTTTGAGTTTTAGTGAAATTATAGAATTTTATTTTAATTTCAAAATTTATATAAACTTTTTTTAAAATATAAAATAATACTACACTTAAATCTAAATTTAAAATTATCTTCATTAAAATAATAAAAAAAAGATGATTACAGATTCAAATTAAATAATATATGATAATCCAAGTAATTTGTCTTCAAATTTATACTTTGATAAGACTTATACAATTAAAGATTTACGATACTTACATTAAAATTTGATATTTTTTACTAGTTATATTTTAACTATTTGAGCTTAATAAAAATATTTTTTAATAAAAAATTACTTAGAATATCTCATATTGGTATATATTGTTTAATTTGAAAATATAATTATTATTTTTATCATTTTATAAGTTCAAATTTAAGCTTAAGTTTAATATTATTTTATGTTTGAAGGAAAATTTGTATAAGTTTTAAAACTAGAAAAGAGGGTTTGCATGATTTTACTAAAATTGAGGAGAGGTCAATATATATATTTTTTAAATTTGTTGATGATAAATACACACATTAAATTCAAGATTCAAATCCCAAATAGAAAGTAATATTGGATACTACTACATTATTAAGGTGCTAGTAATTTTTAAAACTTTTTAGAAACTGCTTTTATAAATAAATGATAGAAATAAATTAAAATTTCAAGAATGAAATTAAAAAATTATTTATAAATTTTAAATATTTTTTCAATTGTACTGGTAAATAATTGGTAGCAGTAAAAAATTATAGCAGTGAAAAATAAAAGCGATTAAAATGGTAGGAAAAAGTAATGTAAAAATACTGAGAAATAAAAACATATATAGACTAGATTTTACTTTTTATACAGTGTTATAAGCCAATGTAAAATCTATACTAAATTTTAGTTAAGTTGATGAATGCTTTAATCCGAATCCATTTAAACCTTTCCTCTGCCACTCCTCTTTAACACTATCCCCTAATCACCAGACCATTTGAAACATGAAAAATTCACTCATAATAAAACTAAGCAACTCAGTCCTTCCAATCAAAATTGTTTCCACAAACAAACGTCCTTTTCACACAAAGAACAGTATAAAATTAAGAATAATTTACGTGAATTTTTTAATCGGAATCATTTTTCCAATTCTTTATTTCGATAACCTGACTTTAACTGATTCAAATATTAGAGATAATATTAATAGCTAAAGTTGGTTTTTAGTGTTTTTAAATGGTTAGCATTGGTTTGAATAAGTTAAATTTTTTTAAAAAAAATAAATTTTGTTATGATCATTAAATTTATTCACATTTAAGTTTTATTTTTAAAAAAAATATAAAATACGCCTCATATATAAACTTTAAAAACTTGCAAATTAAACTCTTTGGTTATATAAAATTTCTAATTAACACCCAATATTTATTTAATTAATCATTTTATTAAATCATGTAATATTTGCATTGACTTTTTCAACAAGGACCACACTATACTATATGTTATTTTATTATGTCATTTTTTACACATAATTTTGTAACTTATTTTCAAGCTTTTAATTAAAATTATATATATTTAATTTAATTTGTATTAATTATATAACATAGAAATTATATGAAAAAAATAATGTAGTAAATCAACATATCGTAATATTGTGATTCATATTTAAAAACTTCTTAAAAAAATTATGTAATTTAATAAAATAATTAATTAAGTAAATATTGGGGGGCTAAATGCAAGTTTTATGTTGTTAAAACATTTCATTTGCAAGTTTTCAAAGTTTTCAAAATTTGTAAAAGTGAAATGCAATCACCTTAAGTTGATAGTATATTTTGTATTTTTCTCTTTTTTTTTAATAACATAAGAGTTTGACCATTTTATATTGGAATATTATTAACAATTATCATGTACGATTATCAAATTATTAACATAAAAATATTATATATAGTATATAAATTTAGGATTTTCATATTTATTATTGGGTTTAAATATTACACCTATAGGTAATATTTATATCAATCATGAACATAGAAATATAATATTAAGAAAAAATAAACCATTTCATTGTTGAAATTATGAAATGTTGGTAAAATTCTCCTCAAATTATATAAAGTTACAACTTCTTCTTGAATAATTATTCATACAAATAATTTTGTCTCTTTGTACAGTAATTCAAGGATGAAACCGTTTGTATAAATCTATATAGAGGAACAAAATTATCTGTATAGATCATCATTTAATAATATTTATTTTATATCATTAAAAGATAATATAATAATAAAAAATAACAAAATATGAAGACTTTTTAAGTCACAGAAGAAGATTATTTTGAATAAATTTTGTTAGAAATGGTTAAAAAATTTCCAATCTCTTTTAATCATAAATTAATTTTTTATAGAAAAATTGCACCCATTACAAATCAATTTTAAATTTTAAATTGATTTTAACTATCTAATATCAATTTAATTCAATCGATTTTTAATGGTTTAAATTTTTTCCCAATCCTAAATACAATCCCACGGCTATTGAAAAATAAGAGAGAAAAGACAGTTGTCTAGGGAATAGTTTGATTGGGGATGGAGAGAAAGATGAAATCCCTAGCGGTTGGATGATATGGATACCCGCCCTACGTCAGTGATCTTACCAGAAGTTGATGTTGAGAAAGGAAGCAGAAGTAATCTACGTTGATGTTGAAAAAGGAGCTAGAAGCAATCTATGAAAGCATTCTTTGCTGGTAATATTTAAAATGGTCGTACACAGTTTTTTAGGCTGCGCTTCATGCAACTAACTAATAAATTAATTGATAACTAATAACTGATAATTTATAACTAAACTGATAGTTGATAGCTGATAAATTAACTAAAATATTTCATAAAATTAACTGTTAAACTAGCTGAAATTATAAAATGACATAAAAGAATATATTAATAGAAATATATATAATTAAAATAATTTATATTTATCTAAAAATTAAATTATTTTAATATAATTAAAAAATTTAAAATAAAAATATAATTTTTAATATTTAATTAATTATATTTTATAAACTTATATATTTATTTACTCATATAATTTTTATTTTATTATTTATTATAAAATTATAATTACTTAAAATATAACTAAATATATTTTTTAAAAATTACTTAAATTTACATTACAAAATATATGAGTTGTAAATTAAAAAAAAGAGTAAGGATAGATTTGAAAAGAATTTAAAAAAAAGTAACTTATAAACTATTTATAAATTATTTTACCTAACTTATTAAATTAGAACTTATGAGTTACGTTGGAATAACTTATAAGTTAGTGCGAAGTACAAATTAGTTTATAACTTATTGACCTAAAAATTATAAAAATAACTCAAATATATCTCCAACCCATTTGTCACGTCAATTATTCTCCACATTATTTACCTCCTTCTCTCCACTTTACTACTTTTTTATTCCAAAATAAATGTTGTCCCATAAATTTAAGGTAAATTTTACATAAGTAGTAGTTAAAAACTGAAAACTCATCCAAGTGTATTATTTTTAAGATAATTTTGTCAACATAATATGCATGATTTTAGTCAATTTTAAATTCCCTCCAATGTCTTAATACAGAGAAGAATCGAATCTATACTGCCTGCACCTCTCGGACGTTAATTTACCAACCCCAGATGCTGATGGTGCAACTAAATAAAAAGCCAGCCTGCAAACTAAAAAATGAGGTTAAATTAAACCAAAGAAATTTCGGAATGAATTAATAGGCACGGAAAGTTTGATTTCTGCTGATTAACTCATTTTGTGTGACATGATCTGGTTTAAAGGGTTCAGCGTAAAAATTCTTGTGACTCATATAAGGACTCGTTTGGTTCGCAGCAATAACGTGGGAAACTGGACTTCCCAGGAAATAAACGACCCCAGAGTTGTTTGGTTGCCCAAATGGGAGGAAAAACAACTTTCCGAGAACTTGTATTTCCCATAAAACGCAGGAGGTCACTTACCCACCCCCCCTCGGTAAGTTTTATTGGCTGCGTTTTCAACTAATTTATAGACAAGAATGACCCTGCTAAAATTACTTAATACCAATTTTGCCCTTGTAATTAAAGGATTCACTTCTTCCTGTATGCCTTTTTGTTTGTCGAGCATCTCCCGTCGCCTCTCAACCCTAGCAGCAGTCTCCGGCAAAGGTAGTAGCGATTTCTGGTTCTCGAGCTTCTGCCATCTCCCCTAAACCCTAGCAACAGTTCCGGGCAACGGCACTAGCGATTCAAGGTAAGCCTTGACGACAGTGCTCGTTATATTTCCTCTTGTTGTGGAATTTGACAAAGAAGGGTGTGCTTATGGTTTAGCAAACTGGTATGTTTAATCCAACCACGACGACAGAGCTTCTAAGAGGTTCTGGATATAATATCGTTGTTGTTTGCCTGTTGACTACCTTGAAAAAGATGAATAGAGTTTGTTGCATTCAAATTTCTCAGAGTGGCTGACCATATTTTTATTGCTCTTCTAACTTATAACATTCTTGCATGTAATTTGCCTATGTCATACAAGTTATGGCTCGCTTACCGTTGAGTAAAAGGAAGAAGATTGCTACTACATGTATTGCATTATACACACAGATGATGCTCATGATTTTGGAGGCTATTTCTGAATTCTTGTATCTTTTGGCCTTTTTGGACATTAGATTGCCTCAGCCTATATCCTATATATTTGACAGCTGTGCTGAAGAAAGATATTATGCTAGGATTTTGAATCTCAGGCCAATGATTCAAGAAAGTGACTTAGCATGCTTGGACAACCTTAGGATGAATAGAGCCTGTTTTCTAAGTTATGTGATATGCTTAGAGATGTCGGTAAGTTACAAGGAAATAGAAATACTAGTTTAGAGGAGATGGTTGCTTTATTTCTATTCACACTTTCTCATGACACAAAAAATCGAAGAACTCAATTGTACTTTAGGAGAAGTGGTGAGACAATATCTAGGCACTTCAATTCAGTTCTCCTCGCTGTCCTTAGATGCCATGATATTCTACTAAAGAAACCTGAGCCAGTGACTGAGAATTGCCAAGATGAGAGGTGGAAATGGTTTAAGGTAAGTTAGAATTTCTAGGAAGATTAGGTGAATGCGTAAATATTTATAAATATATACAGTATCTATTAACAAGTTATGTATATACACACTGCAGAATTGCTTAGGTGCTTTGGATGGAACTCATGTTAAGGTTCGTGTTGGGGATAAAGATAAAGCTAGATTCAGGAATAGAAAAGGAGAACTCACTACTAATGTGTTAGCTGCTTGCACGCGAGATTTGTAATTTATTTATATATTGCCTGGTTGGGAGGGGTCCGCACATGACAATAGAGTGCTTCGAGATGCACTTTCTAGAAAAAATGCTTTGCAAGTTCCACAAGGTAACACCATAGGTACTTTGACATTGCTCAATCTGAACCAAGGAGCTTATTTGAGATGACAGTACCTAACACTTATGTTGGTTAATTATAGGCAACTACTATTTGTGTGATGCCGGATACATGAATTGTGAGGGTTTTTCTAACACCATTTAGAGGCCAGAGATATCATCTCAGTGTGTGGAAGAGTGGTGCGCAACCTGTATCTGCTGAGGAATATTTTAATATGAAGCATTCGCAAGCAAGGAATGTTATCGAGAGGTGCTTTGGATTGTTAAAAATGAGATGGGGTATTCTAAGATGTACAACTTGGTACCCTAGGAAAACCGTGGGTAGAATTATCCTGGCTTGCGCATTGATGCATAATTTCATTCGAACATTCATGGGTGTGGATCCCATGGAGCCCTTGCTTGTGGATGGTGAGGAAGAAGACAATGGTGAACTTAATATTGGAATTATGGAATCTAGTGCTGCATGGACTACCTTCAGACATGATCTTACCAATGAGATGTACAATGCATGGTTACATGACACCACGTCATTGAATAGGGTTTAGCTAAAACTATGTAGCGTGTTTCACTTGTATTGCATTTATGGATTGGTAGATAGTATACACTTTATTCTTGTAATATTCTTATCTGAATTTGTAATAAGATGGGAGTAATGACTTCGCTTTTTATTGAACTGGTAGTATGACCATCCTAAATTGCTAAATCATGAGCAGAATGCCGCTCTAACGAATTCCTATGTTTCCTGTCTTTCCATCTTTCGTTCTTAACAGATGAGTCAACCAAAAGCTCAGAGAAATGCCAACCAAGGTGGTGAGGGTGCGAACCCATCTAGAGGATGCACAAGATGGGGAAGCGCTGAGGATCGTGCACTAATTGGTGCAATGATGGATCTTGTGGAGCTGGGTGGCTGGAAAATGGATAATGGCCAGTTCAAGAATGGAGCTTATAACAGGTTGGAACAACTTATGGATCAGAAGATTCCTGGGTGTGGTATGAAGGCTAAGCCACACATCGAGTCCCGTATCAAGTATTTGAGGAATCAATATAATGCTATTGCGGAGATGCTTGGTCCAGCTGCTAGCGGCTTTGGATGGAATGATGAAGAGAAGTACGTAACTTGCTCAAAGCCAGTGTGGGATGAATGGGTGAAGGTAATATTTTATATTATGCCTTTTCTTCTATGCACATAAGTTGATATGTGTATAATTCTATTTATTGGTGACAGCTTTTAAAGTTTTACCTTCTCTCATTATGTTTTCCCTTCTTTTATGCTAGAGCCACAAAAATGCCGTGGGTTTAAGAAACAAGCCATTTCCATTTTTTGATGATTTAGCCAAAATATTTGGGAAGGATAGAGCCATTGGAGACGAGGCTGTAAATCCCCAAGATGCATTAGAGGGGATAGAAGACGAAGTAAGGGACAGAGAGGAAGAAGAGCAAGAAGAAAATGTTCCTGCCTTTTCCGCGGAGGACACTTACCCAGTCCCTCCATGTGCCCCAATGGGAACTTCTTCCTCAACCACCCCAGTAAACCGTAGGTCAAAGAAGGCAAAGATAGAAAATTCAGAAGTTCTGAGAGAATTCTCTTCTAGATTTGCACGAATGAGTGATGTGATGGAGGATGCAAGTAAACATATAGGCCGCTTGGCGTCTTGTTTCCAACATGAATCTGATTCTGCAGGGAGAAGGATGCAAGTGACAAGTGAGATTATGAAGATTGACGGGTTAACTCCTACCCAAGTTATGACTGCGGCTAGGAAGATTGCTCTCAACCCCCTAGAAGTTGATTTCTTTTTTAGCCTTCCAGAGGAGTACAGATCTGCTTATGTGCATGGTTTGTTACTTCCAGATCAGTGAAGTTCTAGAAAAGTAGTAGTCAATAGGAACCAAGACACTGACTAAATTCATATTATGTTGTTGAACTTCTGTATGTGCGCCTATTTTTTGGGCACTGACAGCGGATCCTAATTAATGTATTAGATAATGTGGCTGAATATAACAATACATTCCATTATTTTTTCTCATGGCAATTCCATTGATACTCCTAATTAATGTATTAGATGATGTTACTGTTTTGGACGAAAACAGTAACATCGCCTAGACTGATGGGTTTTGGGTCCTGGAGGTTATGATGGGCTGGAGGGCGGGTGCGGGTGGTCATTCATGTCGCTTGAAAAGTTCCTCTCCTCAGTGTGTCCAATAAATGTGTTCTTGTGGGATGTTGCTGTTTTGGGATAAAACAGCAACATCGCCCTGGCTGCTGGGAATTGCTCCCTGGAGGTTAAGGTTGGCTGGGGGGCGGGTCTAGGTTGTCGTTCACGTCGCTTGAAAAGTTCCTCTCCTCAGTGTGTCCAAGAAACGTGTTCGTGTGGGATGTTGCTGTTTTGGGATAAAACAGCAACATCGCCCTGGCTGCTGGGAATTGCTCCCTGGAGGTTAAGGTTGGCTAGGGGGCGGGTCTAGGTTGTCGTTCACGTCGCTTGAAAAGTTCCTCTCCTCAGTGTGTCCAAGAAATGTATTCGTGTGGGATGTTGCTGTTTTGGGATAAAACAGCAACATCGCCCTGGCTGCTGGGAATTGCTCCCTGGAGGTTAAGGTTGGCTGGGGGGCGGGTCTAGGTTGTCGTTCACGTCGCTTGAAAAGTTCCTCTCCTCAGTGTGTCCAAGAAACGTGTTCGTGTGGGATGTTGCTGTTTTAGGATAAAACAGCAACATCGCCCTGGCTGCTGGGAATTGCTCCCTGGAGGTTAAGGTTGGCTGGGGGGCGGGTCTAGGTTGTCGTTCACGTCGCTTGAAAAGTTCCTCTCCTCAGTGTGTCCAAGAAACGTGTTCGTGTGGATGTTGCTGTTTTGGGATAAAACAGCAACATCGCCCTGGCTGCTGGGAATTGCTCCCTGGAGGTTAAGGTTGGCTGGGGGGCGGGTCTAGGTTGTCGTTCACGTCGCTTGAAAAGTTCCTCTCCTCAGTGTGTCCAAGAAACGTGATCGTGTGGGATGTTGCTGTTTTAGGATAAAACAGCAACATCGCCCTGGCTGCTGGGAATTGCTCCCTGGAGGTTAAGGTTGGCTGGGGGGCGGGTCTAGGTTGTCGTTCACGTCGCTTGAAAAGTTCCTCTCCTCAGTGTGTCCAAGAAACGTGTTCCTGTGGGATGTTGCTGTTTTGGGATAAAACAGCAACATCGCCCTGGCTGCTGGGAATTGCTCCCTGGAGGTTAAGGTTAGCTGGGGGGCGGGTCTAGGTTGTCGTTCACGTCGCTTGAAAAGTTCCTCTCCTCAGTGTGTCCAAGAAACGTGTTCGTGTGGGATGTTGCTGTTTTGGGATAAAATAGCAACATCGCCCTGGCTGCTGGGAATTGTTTCCTGGAGGTTAAGGTTTCGATAATAGTATCGCACAACTGGATGTGTGGGGTATCCGTTAAAAAATAGTAGCATCAACACGTGTGCGAGTAATTCACATGGCAACCTGATGTCTGGGTGCTAACATTAACTGGATATAAGATTAATCTGTACAGAAGAATTACATTTACAATTGAGTTATACATACACTTGAATTTTAAATATTAAGACTTTGGGATAAAACATGAATTTAGTTTTACATATGTGCATAATAACCAACTTTATTGTTATATATGTGCATGTTAAACAACTTCAGCTGGGAAGAGTGAAATCCTAGAGGAATTTATTAACTAAGTTTGCTCTGTATCGTCTCACTTCTTCCAAGGGAAATTGTTCCTGAAACTCTTTATTGTTGAATACATTCTCTATATGGAAGCACACGATTATCCCGCAGTCTTGCCTGGAAAATAGTAACGAGTTAGTTTGGTACCCACTAGCCATGTTAACATTCGGTAAGAAAGGACCTTGCTACTTATGATGCTTCTGCCTGTTGAGGTGACCGTTCGTATGATATTATATCAAATGGTGGACCTGAGGTGGCTCGCCCTACCCTCTTATCCATTCCACCCCGTGCGAGGATTTCATTCATCCTTTTCTCGTAGTAGTTCTTCTGTTGTTATCAAACCAACAAAAATGAAAGGTTAAAACTCCATGCAACTGTCTACAATGATGTTACTGTGTCTGATGGAGAGAGTGACGTCAATAAAATAACAATGTAGTTAGTATCACTCACCACCATCGTGGCATCATGAAAATATGGATCCGGTGTCCCCTCTCTTCTCGGCCGCATCGAGTTATAGTGCGTCCACCTGCGCGCTTTATTATCCAGGACGAGAAGAGTGAAGTGGTTGGGGTTGCTGAAGTCATTGACGCCCCTGGAGTTCAGTGGGAAGATAACAACATCGGCAGCCATTGCCTCCTCCATGTGTGCATCGAATTTGTATTGCCTGGCTTCCTGGAGAAACTTGAGGTCGCTGACAATGTAAGACTGTCAACATAGTTTTAACCTACGTCAGAATCAATGATACCTTCTGTGATTCGTATAAGCGAGATGGATTCAGAATCTTACCCAGCAACAGCTGTCGAAGGCAAATACCTTCCTTTCACTGTTCCTGGAAGCCAGGCTCAGAGTGTAGGCATGGGCATCTATGATCTGCATTGAGTGTTTAGGAAAGAAACAGTAACAGGAACAGAGGTGTGATTAATGACAAAACAACAATGCATGAACAACGACCAGATGATACATACGTTGTTCGTGATTGATTCCTCCTTCATAACTCCCACCAATTCCTCAAATGTGATGAACAAATCCTGCTGGGGGATTGACCAGACAAAAACACTGCATGTGGTGATTGGGCAAGGGGATTAGATGAGGCGACGGATAAAACTTCCTAGTAAATGCAAAGCATCCACAACAAAATAGAACATGACTTACTGTGGATCGCCTGCCAGTTTTAATCGCATCATCTTACTCCTGGCATCCTTGGTCAGGTATTTTGAAGTTGGAAACTTTGGACTGTGGGATGGCTTCTGAGACTGCTTTTTAATGTTTTTTTCTATGGGTGTTTCATCCTCAATTACAACGGGGGTCTCTTGGGTCTGCCCGTAGACGTACTCAGCGGTTGTTAGCTCCTCAGCGGTTGTTATCTGCTGACGTGCGTATGCTTGTCTCGTTCGTTTTTTCAAAGGACCCGAGTACGTGAACTCCTCGTCCCGTTTTATTTTTCTTGGTTTTTTCTTTATGTTCGCTATCATTGATCGCTGTTTTGCCTCGCATGTAACTTGGTCTTCATCTCTGGTGGTTTCTACCTCAGCTTGTTCAACCACCTGCACAATCTGTTCTGACAGCTGTGCATTGAGCTGTTTATTAACCATTTCTAAAGTAATGTTGACTGCCCTGAGGTTTTCTGCCTCACTTGTTGCTGTGGACAGTTCCTCTTGTAGCAGTGCGTTATCGTGTTTAAGTTTCGATATTGTCCCGGCGTTTTCTTCTTTCTGTTGTTCTAACCAATGAAGTTTCTCAGTGAGGGACGTCAACTCATCCTTCAGTCTGAGTAACTCTGTGTTTGCACTGGTGAGTTGATCCCTAAGCCGCAGAACTTCATCGTTGTTTTGTTGCTGTTGATCCTTCTGGGACAGCGCAATATCGGCGAATTGGTCCAGCTTTATTGGCCGGGGTTGGATCACGTACTGGGCCGATGCTGTCTCATTATCGCCCTCCGAGTCCTCCGACTCGGAGGGTGTGTCGCGCGACTTTGTTCTGTCAGCGAATTCAATCAACCGCAGATTTGTCTCATCTGTGTACAGGAGATCGTATTCATGTGCAATGGGCTCAATCTCCCTGTTTACGACCTGAAGCATAACATTATTGAAACTGTTAGTGTGGGAATTCGGCATGTTACTGTTTTTAGATAAAACAGCAACATGTTGCATTGTGACTACGGCATGCTTGTGTCTGTTATGAAAACAGCAACACCACGCATAAAACAAAGTAAACTGCTGCAATGGGTATCAATACAGCAACATGCTTTCCTGCACTGACATGTATCAGGCATCGTAATAACTTGATATTTCATACTGTTACCTGAAGCTGGCTGATAAGTTGATCCCTCAGTTGGCGTGTGAGGAGCTTCAGGTCCCATTTGAGGCACCTTGGGACTCTTTCGATGTGGTGCCCGCCTAGCACGTTGGTAATCTCACACAGCCAATACTGCGGACAATAAAACAGCAACATGAGCCAAGCCAGTGCAAGAAACATACAACAGGGATGAAGAACTCACGAATAACTGTCTGGTGAGATCAAATTAACAATAGAGACGCCATAACACTTGGGGCAACCACTCAGAGACAAAGTTGGCTCATGTTACTGTTTTAGGCTAAAACAGCAACATGAGCCAAGCCTTGCGACAAACACACAACAGAGATGAAAAACTCACGAATAACTGTCTAATGAGATCACATTAACAATAGAGACGCCATAAAACTTGAGTAAACCACTCAGAGACAAAGGAGGCTCATGTTACTGTTTTAGCCTAAAACAGCAACATGAGCCAACCCTTGCGACAAACACACAACAGAGATGAAGAACTCACGAATAACTGTCTAATGAGATCACATTAACAATAGAGACGCCATAAAACTTGAGTAAACCACTCAGAGACAAAGGAGGGTCATGTTACTGTTTTAGCCTAAAACAGCAACATGAGCCAAGCCCTGCGACAAACACACAACAGAGATGAAGAACTCACGAATAACTGTCTAATGAGATCACATTAACAATAGAGACGCCATAAAACTTGGGTAAACCACTCAGAGACAAAGGAGGCTCATGTTACTGTTTTAGCCTAAAACAGCAACATGAGCCAAGCCTTGCGACAAAAACACAACAGAGATGAAGAACTCACGAATAACTGTCTAATGAGATCACATTAACAATAGAGACGCCATAAAACTTGAGTAAACCACTCAGAGACAAAGGAGGGTCATGTTACTGTTTAGCCTAAAACAGCAACATGAGCCAAGCCCTGCGACAAACACACAACAGAGATGAAGAACTCACGAATAACTGTCTAATGAGATCACATTAACAATAGAGACGCCATAAAACTTGGGTAAACCACTCAGAGACAAAGGAGGCTCATGTTACTGTTTTAGCCTAAAACAGCAACATGAGCCAAGCCTTGCGACAAACACACAACAGAGATGAAGAACTCACGAATAACTGTCTAATGAGATCACATTAACAATAGAGACGCCATAAAACTTGAGTAAACCACTCAGAGACAAAGGAGGGTCATGTTACTGTTTTAGCCTAAAACAGCAACATGAGCCAAGCCTTGCGACAAACATACAACAAGAGACAAGAACATTCACTCAAATGAATGGATATGAATGAAGAAAATGTAAAGGATTCGGACACCAAGTAAAGAGCAGTTTTGACATCTTTAACTTACTGGCAATAGCATGACACACCCGGTTACATTGGGGGTGCTGTCCTTTTTGAGAGAATTCATGAGTTGATCGTGAATGTGTTGTGACCACCCATATTGTGCTATTTCGTCCACATCCTCCACGTATTTGATATACGACCAACCCATTGTGTGGGCCCTGTTGGGTACGAAGAGGGTGACAAGAAGCATCAACGTCATGAGGCGAGAGACATCCTGCACATCAGTCTCTGATGTTCCCCGCACTGCTCTTTGGATAGCTTTGAATATGATTGGTTTGCTCAGGCGTGATTTGCCACGGAAACATCTAACATCAAAGTCTGACAAGGTCCTCTTGCCAGAGGTTGTCTGGATGGGCTGGTCTCCATCTCTTATTCCAAAGATCAGCTTCATTGATGCTGGTGTTATTCTGAGATGATCGCCCCCGATGTTGAAATAATTATTCTTGTCTGAGAAGGTAGCAATTATGGACTGAATTTCAACATCGCTCTTACGACACATGCTGCGATCCAGTTCCTTTGTTATTATTGCGTTTATCAGGACCCAGAATGGGTTGTGTCGTAGCACCGTCGTGTGCCTGTCATCCAACTGAAGCTGATCAACCTGCCTAATGCAGGCCAAGAGATTGGACCTATACTGCTGGAATTTCTGGGTTTCTTCATCAGAAAAGTCTCCTTGTGAGAGTGCTTTAGCGCCTTTCTGCTCGGGTAAACGTCAAATCAAGAGTTAGATCAAGCATAAATAGTCACAACCAGGTATGATCACTAATGTGAGGTATGAATAACAATGCAATATCGTCGCAGTGGGGTGTTACTGTTTCACCGAGAAACAGTAACATGAGCCTATAACCGTAGTATAACTGTCTTTCGGATATTATGTGGAGTGACAGTAACATGCAACAAAATACATGGGATGTTGTGGTCCTACTAACTGCTAGGGTTTCACTTCAACTCACGTAGGAACACAAGTCCAAGCAAGCAACTCCACATTTTCGTTGCACTTATAACTGAAGTATGATGCCTGTATTAAAGTTAATGCTAAAGAGGAGGTGGGTTTACCTGTGGACGACCCATTTGTTCGGAGTTGCTGTTTGATCTTGCTTTCAGCGTCCGATGTGGATAAATGAGGTTATCCGGTTGTTCAGAGTCGTTTGGTATCTTCTCTTGGTGTATTCGGCGATGATAACCACGGTGTCTTCCTGCGTCTTGAGATCACTGGTTCTGGTGAGCTTTGAGATGGAATGCGAAGTGTTGTTACTGTTACTGTTTCGGCCTTTTTGTTCCCGCCGAAACGCCCTTCACGTGCGTCGTTTCGTATTCAGGCCATTGCGTTTTGTCGCTTCGATGTCGTGTCCTTTCATTTTCCCGCCTCGAAGAACAGTGTTTTCCACATAAAAAACAACTCACAATCAATTAATATCTGTTAATGTTTATTTCTATGGGTATTTTCGTCATTTCATTGTTATATCGTAGGAAATACAAAGTTGAACCAAATAAAAACGTAGGAACTTCTGCTGCGGGAAATGGAACTTGCTCCCTGTCAACCAAACAAAAATTCAGATATCCCAGGAAGTTCATACGGGAAATCAACTTCCTGTGAAGTTCCATTTCCCATGGGAACTTATTTCCCGTATGAACCAAACGAGTCCTAAGTTTCATTGTTTATGCGCGGTGATTGAGAGGTTGAGGTCCAGTCACCAATCCATGGGCCATCAGAGGGGCCCACTTTTCTGATTTTGTTGTATTGTTGGTATATTTTTCTGTTTTTTCGTTTTGATTTTCCAAATTATATACAATGAGCTACGTTTCAGTAATGTATTAAAAATTTTAAGAAAAATTATACTTTACTTACCCAAATTATACTTTACTTAACATAAGTCTGTTAAGTCTGTTGATTTTTATTTGATAATACTGAAATATTTAGCATTAAAATTAAGCATCAAATTTATTAAATGTTAAGTTTACTACATTTGAATAATTTTATATTTTAAATTCTAAACTT
Source organism: Sindora glabra (assembly GCA_020226215.1). NCBI lineage: Eukaryota > Viridiplantae > Streptophyta > Magnoliopsida > Fabales > Fabaceae > Sindora > Sindora glabra. Next base: position 22,179,711 of record CM035228.1, read on the forward strand.
AATTAATAATTTAAATTTTAAATTTTAAATTATTAAAATTTTATATAAATTTAAAATTATTTTTAATTATAATTTTAAAAAATTTTATGCATTACATTTTTTAATGTTAAATCTAAATTTTTTTTTAGATATATATAATTATTAAATATTGAAATTAAGTGCTAAATTTCTAGTATTCAAAATTTAAACACTACATGTAGATAATAATTTGAAAGTTTTATAATAAAATATTTAAATTTTGTATAATTTCAAAATTATGTTAATTATATCAATTATGATTTTAAAAGTTTTATATACCAAATCCTCAAATGATGTAATACAGGTGTGTGTATCTAATTATTATAAAAAATAAAGATAGTGTTAGTATCTTTATCCAATATAGAAGTAGTTGCTGAATTCATTCAACAAAATAATTATTACTAAATGGATTAAGCAAATTTTCATTGACTTTAATATTCAATCTTAATAAATTAAACAAATGAAATTTAATTTCAAGCTTGAACTTATTCAATTAAGTGGTAAATTAATATATACACACGCTGTGCCCTCCACTTAGAAAAAAAAATATTGCGACCTCATAAAAATAGAGATTATTTTTACAATAAAAACTCTTCTAATTTTTAATAAGTGCTATGTGATAGATTACAAACCGATAGATACAAAGTTAATTGAATCCATGTGATTTTTATTTTTCCCCATAAAAACTTTAACCAAAGTGACTTTTGCATTTTTGCACCTTTTTTTTTTTAATTTTTGCTCCACCTTCTTTTAATTCTCTTTTGGAGCCGGGAAAACTTTTCTTTGTTCTTTTATTCTTTCACACTCACAATTCATTTTTTTATTTCTTAATCTCCATTTATTTCGAGACAATATTATTTATAAATATGATCATAAAATATAAAAAATAAATTATTTATTTAATATTAAATATAAAAAATTTAAGAAACGTCTTCTTATTTGAGAAAAAACTTATTTTTTTAATTATCATAACTCTAAATATTATTTTTTAACTATCAACATAATTGATATATAATTTCTTCATTAATATCAATATGTGTTGTGTGTGTGTGTGTGTGTGTGTGTGTGTGTGTGATATTTTTTTATGAAAAATTCTTTCAAACAAATCTCACAGAAACTCACCTGTGCATCCTTGCTTGCTTCGGGTACAGCAAGTTACATTTTTATGGGCCTCGTTGTGAAAAACTCCCAATGTTAGAAGCTGGATCTTCTATGGTGGAAAAATGCATGGGCCAATGGTTTGTCGTTTTGCAAATTCAGATATTTCATAGCCCAAAATGGTTTTGAGATATGGTATTTGTAGTAGCATGCTTGATTCGCCTATAATCAATTAATTATTTTCTTATTAAAAAAAACCTAGAAAAGAAAGAAAGATTTTATTACGAATATAGTCGGTATGATCTTAATGGTCCTAATTTAAAAAAGAAAACAAGAACAAATGTAGCAGAAAAGGATCCCTCTTGTTAGAAAAAAAAATGATACCAAATTATTTGTGTGACAAAAGCAAAAGAAAAACAATTAACAACAAATATGCAGTGTCATTTCAAGTCCTAATTTAAAAGCAATTATAATTCTCAAATCATTTTCATAACCACACGTATTGTTAAGATATCCCACTCTATTGTGGAAGATAGGGAGAGGAAAGAAAATTAAAATAAAGTTCTTTGAATGTCTACTGTTATTTATTCAAATTATAATACATGTATTAATATTACACTTTGTTGTGGAAGATAGTTTCTCAATGCCAGTGATTAAATTCTTTCATTGTTTAACTTTAATCCAATTTATTACATAACATGTAATTTTCTTAATTTTATTTTTATTTTTATGTAATTAAACTATTTAATAAATTATTCGTAGTACTATACATTTATTAATAAGTTAATATTTCTATTTATTTATTTATTTTATTAATTATTGACATAACTTATTTTGTTATGATTGAATTCTAAGTTATTACTTTTTATTATTATATATTTCACATCATCAAAAAGTTTACATTTTACTTGTTTGAATTTTCAAATTTTATATGTCATTATTATTTGATTAGTTTAATTTTTTATTTATTAACATTGTAATCTTAATATTTAAATTACTTATAATATTAAATTATTATGAATCTTTTTATTTTTCAATATTTACTAATATGTATTTATTAATAAATTAATATTTTTACTCATTTAATTTCTATATAATGACATCACTTATTTTGTTAGGATTTGAAATTATCATCTTAAATTCTAATATGTTTCATATCATAAAAAAATTTACATTTTAATTATCATATTATGTTTGTTTATATGTCATCATTAATTCATGTACTTTGTTTTTCTACATATTTTAAAAAATTAATAAAAGTGATTTTTTAATTTCTTCTAATGTTAAACTATTACAAATTGTTTTCTTCTATGTTATTAAGTGATAAAATTTTATTGATTAATAAATATGTTTATTTTTTAATTTTAATAAATGATTACAAATTTTTCACTTCTTTATTATTTAGTAGAAACACATTTATAAATAATATAATTTGTTATTTTTATTCTTTTAATTTCTTAAATATTGATATAATATATTTTTTAGAAATTTAAATTATTCACTTAAATTATTATATATTTCACATCATCCTATAATTTCTAAAAAGAATTTTTTTCACAACCCTATCTTATAATATACTCACCAGATATTTGAAATAATAAATATAACAAATTACGCAAAAATATATTTTCACCAACTAATATAATAATGTATAAAAATAAATTCATACTCGTACACTATATCAATACCATCATCAATTTAAAATAATGAACATATCAAATTAGAAAAAGTAACAATTTTATCAAATTACAACAAAGTATTTTATTCACTCTATAAATTATATATTCAAATAAAATAATGTTAAGTTTTTTTGGGCTACTTCAATAGAATAGTAAACTGAACAAACGCTGATGTCAACCAAGCAATACCAACAATAACAAAATCTAAATATTTAATAAAGTATAAGTAAAAAAATACAAAATGATGAAAATATAATAAAAATAACAAAGAAAAATGAAGAAAACTCACCTTAGAAGTTTTTAAATATCTCTTTTCTCTCTTGACTCTTTGGCATGAATGAGAAAAATGGCACCAAAAGCATTTTAAAGATGAAAACCTATATTGATGACATTAAAACTTAATCATCAATGTAAGGTCTTTTTTATTATTATTGTAGAATTAGTGAAGGGCACATGTATCATTCAAATTGGTTAAGCTTATACCAATAACTTTGTTATTGGTGCAAACTTTTTTTTTTATTATTTTGAAAAGTCTACACTAACAACTTTATCATCAATATTGGCCACATTGGAAAGTACTTGCCAATTGATGGTAGTCAAATTTCCCATGAACTATATCCATGACTTTGTCATTAGTATAACCGTTAAGGGAAACGTTAGCCAATTGTTGGTGGTCAATTTTTTGAAGGCATATACTGACGATATGTTATTGGTGTATACTTTTCAAATTTTTTTAAAAAAATTGAAAAGTCTACATTGATAACTTTGTCATTGGTATAGGTTTATGGTAAATTGCTTGGTAGTTGTTGGTAATCAAATTTCTAAAGACCTATGCCAACGACTTGTCGTGAGTATAGGATTTTAAAAAATTAAAAAAATACTCTATGCTGACAATTGAATTTTTGTCATCAATGTAAATGTCATTAGTACAAGATATTATTGTTGTAGTGTTTTAAGAGAATTTACATTCTTAAAAATCCTAGAGATACTTTACCCTAAAATGTATGAAATGAGTGTTCAAATTAGAAAAAATAAGCTTACTAACTCTCAAAAGTTTGATTATACAGTGAAGATCTAGAAGAGAAATTTTGAATCTAGTTGGTTCAAGAGTTTTAAATTATTGGAGAGCAAAAAGTAGATAAAAGTGTGTCAATGCAAGCTCTGAATATATATTTGGAAATGAGTTCAAGCATTTACATGGGCGATAGAATCCTTAAATGTCTATTGGACTTTAAAAAGAGTTGTTATAAATGTGTTAACACAAAATGAAATACTCCTCATACTTGTAAAATTTTGAACTACTATAGGACAAAGAACTTCGTGAAGCATTTCACCCTATTCGAGAAACCTTGCAATAAGGTAGAAAGTGCTTCAAAAAACATTTCCTCAGGGCTAATTTTAAAAGGTGAGACAAGGCATACAAAGCACTTTGTGAAGTGCTTCTCAGGCACCTTGAATGGGATGAAACACTTGGTGAAGTTCTTCACTACTTCTAGGATTCAATCTCAAAATCAATTTTGTATTAAACCAAATTACAAGCCATTTGCAATTACATTTTCAAATTTTTTTTAAACAATTTTCAAATGCTTTCCAAATGATATTTGTTTTCAAATCAAAATAATTTTGACCCAAAATTATAGTTCAAACATGTTTCATCTCATGATCAACACAAAATAATTTATTTTGAATTTCCTTCAGTAAATGATTAAAATTATTTGAATCTAAATTTCTCTTTTAAAAATGAACCTAGTAAAATAAAATACTAAGAGTTTTCATCAATCTTTTAGCCATCTAAAATCCAATGCAACAAAATATCTAAAATCACATTAAAACATGTTAAAATATTTTGTTATCATCAAAATTAATATTAAAATGAGATTAAGGTTAACCCAGTCTTGACTCTCTTGAAATTTTTGAAAATTTTCCTCCATGCACAAAATTTGTCACAAATTTCACAATTGAGACAATTTTATTTAAAATGTTTCCATGTATTTTAACTTAAATAATGAACCAATTTCTCAAGAATGGAGTGAAACTGGCATCTTTTGGATAATCAATCATTCTGAGAAAGTATACGCTAAAAAAATTCCTCTTCCGTTTTATCTTCTACTTCGCAGTAGAGAAATTTCAACGCAAAATTAGCAAATCAATGACGGGCACACAGAAACGTACAGTTGTTGTATCAGAAAAAAATTCTTACATACACAGTTTATTATAACGCATATTCTTGTTCCTCTATTTTCTGATGATATATGTTATGCAAATATATGAGTGGTTTGAATTGCTTATCCGAAATTACTTTTATTAGAAATTAACAATAATTCAGAATTATTCAACCTTGTAATTGCTGGAAAGATTGTAACAGAATCTCTGGTTTTGTCTAATTTTAATTATTAATAATGATTAAGAACCCAAAAAAATAAAAGTCAAAAGCTGGTGTACAGAATTTCTCATCAATGAATATATACTTAGCATTCATAAAGTAGCAAGAAATTACATCGATCAAAGTAGCATCACACACTTTCTCTTCTTTCATACGCCTTGCTAAACTATTTTTTTAGTTCCATCATTAGCAGTAACCCAATAATTTAACCTCCATAGTTTTTATTCTTGTTTTAATTTTTAATAAATAGGTCTTTCTTTTTGCTCATTTGAATGTTTTACTTCCGCAAAAACCCTACCAAAACATTTGATAATTTGTGGACCATAATAAAAAAAAAGTATTGAAAGATGGTGAGAATTTTGAAAAAGATCTAAATTTGATCTATTATCAATATATATAAATTTTATTTTATACTATTACTTACTTATGTATCATCATATCAATAAAATTTATCAAAATATTTTTAGTATTGATCAAAATTATTAACTTTTTATGATGTATCATTTTTATATTTATTGATAATGTAAAAATTTTTACATCAATAATAAATCCAATTTAAGCTCTTTTTGAAAACTAATCATAAATCGTGATTTTCTTCTATTACTTGATCAAAAGTTTAAAAAAAAATCAGAAAATTACTTTTCATTTTGTCTCATTTAACATAGGATTAGTCTATTATGGGAATCCAAAAAGTAACAGCTACCCTGTCTCTTGTCTACATAACGCCATATGCGTTTATTGTGGGCAAACAACCCGACAACGAAGATGAGAGCAGTGTTGCGATATCATCTGCGTGGCCTAATCAGGTTAGTTAAAAACTGATAATTACACAATGCTTAAGGAAGAAGGTTCGATTATTTTTTATATTCTTATTCTTTTCAAACCTTAGTGCAGCTTTTGGTAATAATTATATATTTACTTTAAACTCCCTTCGCGACCATCATTGAGCTCGAAGTAAAGGGCACACTTAATCGATTCTGGTGAATCTTGTAGCAAAGTGCAGCCATGAATATCAACAACGCCGGAAAGCAGGATGTCAGGGGTGGCGCTAATAATCTGGGAAGCATTGCTGGAAATAACAACAATAATATAATCTTCGAGGCTGAAATAAAAGGCCGAGTAGCAATTTTCAAATTTCTTAAAGAGTTCGTTGCGAAGATCTGGTTCAAATGCTGCTGCTGCGGTTTTTTCTCCTTCCTTTTATTTCCTTCAATTCTCTTTTGCTTCCATGTCTTGTGCTTGTATTTCTATGATGATCCTTATTCTGCCGCACTCTATTCAAAATTCAACACAAACAGCACGGGTGGGTTCAATTCAACTGGCTCAGCATGAAATAGCCTTTAATTTATTCGTATCATATATATATATATATATATATATAAGTAGTTTGTGCAAATTTATCAACTGGGAGATTATATATTACTCAAGAATCAAAATATAAATAGTAATTTTCTGTGTGCTATTTGTAAAGGATGAAGCCGCAGATCGGATGTGGTGGAAAAATCGATTTGGGTTGGTTGTATATTTAGTTCACTCTCCACAATTGAAGTTGATGCTGTTGTACTGCTAAGTTCCAATTTTTACAATTTAAGGTGAACACTTAAATTGCACATTGCACTCATTAATTTTTTTTTTTCCTCATCACAAATGCTTCGTTATATAATTTTGTTCTATTTAATTTTGCTTTTATTTTTCAGTCGAGACTAATCGAGAAGGCCAGAAAAGTTAATTTAGTTCTGTATCTCAAAATATATTTTAAGAAACTGCGGCTTTGATTGTTGGCTTGTTACGATAAGACCGACTGTCACAACTGTTATCCCTATTTTTAACACTCTTTGAGAGGATATTTAATAAAAAAAATAATTAATTTTAATTGATTTGAGTAATTGATAAATAATTATTTTAGTCAATTTAAAGATAAAGTTATTTTGAAAAGCTCAAACAAGTCGATCAATTGATTTAAGTAATAGATAAATAATTATTTTAAAAAATTAGGAATTATAATTTTTTGAAATATTTGATTTATATTTAGTATAAAAAGTTATTGTCCATAATTATATATATATATATATATATATATATATATATATATATATATATATATATATATATATTGCATTTCTATCCTTAATAAATAAGAAAATACTACATTATATCTATCTATTTCTTAGAGAAAATTCTAATACATATAATAAATTATAATTATTTATTTTTAAGTAAAAACTAAATAAGTATAATAAAATATATTAAAATAATTACATAATAATAAATTTTTTACATGAATAAACCATATCTTTTCTATTAAATTATATAAAAAAAGAAAAGTTTCATTTCATAATAAATAATAGAAAGTATATTAAAAAAATTACTAATTTTACAAAATGATATATCTTTTAAATTAATAGTAATACATATTAAAAAAAGAAACAAATTGATGATATTACTTGTGAAAAATATATTTTTATACTTAAAATGTATAATTTATTATTATTAGTGATAAATATATGAATTTTAAATTTAATATTAAAATTATTTATAAAATAAATTTTAATAATTACTATATCTACTAAAATATGACAGATTTTTTTAATTAAAATAATAATTATTAATTTTTTAAAAAAATTATATAAGTATAATAAATTATAATGATATAATTTTTAAAAATTAATATACTATATTATAATTCAAAATATTATTAAAATAAAAGAATATTCAAATAAATTATGAAATATACATATATCTTTATGTGTTATTTTAAATATAAATAGTAAATAATAAATAATTAATTTTATCAAATATTTTATATATTTTTTAAATGATATATGTATATTATAAAAATTATAATGATGTAATTTTTTAAAAATTAATATACTATATCATAATCTAAAATATTATTAAAATAAAAGAATATTCAAATAAATTATGAAGTATACATGTATCTTTACATGTTATATTACATATAAATAGTTAATAATAAATAATTAATTTTATCAAATAATTTATATTTTATATATATATCTAATGCATCAACTAATTAAATCATTTAACATAATTAATTATTAATTAATAATTAATTCTATTAGCTAATTATTAATATATTTAAACAGAGTCAAAGATATTAAATGATAAATTTGGGCAGCGCATGGCAAATGCCTTAAATTGAAACATTTTCATCGTTGATGTAGCAAAAGTAACGCTTCGCTTGAAATACTAGTTGCAAGGTTGAAATTAAAAATTAAATAATAACTTTACAATATATTTGTGGCTGTTTGCATTAGACACAGCAAGATATTGAAGAAGTCAAGAGCTTATAATTTAGATAATATTTGATATTTTTTAAAAATTTATATCTTTCATTGCATCTAAAATTTAATTCTTAATTTATATATATATATATATATATATATATATATATATATTTAATGATTTAATAACTCTTTTATTTAAATGAAAAAAGCAAGACGTTGAGGAATAAACCACTGATATATCTTGGTTAATAAAAATGCATGAGACACTTGATATATATGCTAGTCATTCATTGTTATGATAAGCATGGGGTGTTGTTGCTAAACGCACACAAAGCCATAAAATGATTAATTGGATCAATATGCGTCGGAGGCGGTGAATTTTTTTCACCCCTTGAAGCGGTTAAATTAAAATCACGTAATTTAGTGCTGAGGAATTTGATTTTAGGTCAAGTCTTATTTTATTTTGTTGGAAGATAATATTTTTAAAAAAATATTTATTTTTATAAAGTAAATAACAATATTTTAGTTGTATATTTTAATTAAAAAATATAATATTTAATAGTATTGTAGTGAAGGGATGCAAATTTTTTTAAAAGATTGAGAATATTATTTTTTATCACACTCTTTATATTTAAAAATGAATAAATGACACATTTTTCATTTCATGAAAGATCTTTTTTGTTAAAATAAATAAATTCTAAATTTTTTTCGTTTATTGCAAAAGGAAAGTGGTGAAAATAATTTGAAAGTCAACGTTAAAAGCAAATAAATTTCCTCCCTGTGATTTTCAAGGATAATTACCCGTAATGTGCTTATGATAATTTTCCTTGAGTTAAATGTAGTTAAGCATTAAATATTAATTATCAATTAATTATATTTAATACTTATTTTTATTTTTAATAATATAATAAATAATAATATAATAATATTAAAATAGTATTTAATTTTAAATTTTTATTTTAAATATATATTATTAAAAATAATATTTCTCACTTATTATATAATGAAAAATAAAAATAAAAATTAAATATAATTAATTAATAATTAATGTTTATCAATAATTTTATTGTCAGCAATTGAAAGTGAAGTGGATCGGCTAAACTCCCTGGCTTGTTCCTATTGCATCCATCAACCAAGAAGCTAAGTCCTATTCTGGCGGAGATCCATGAGCTTTCATTTAAAGCTGCCAGAAAATCCTGTTGATGTTATGTTTCTCGTTCCAAAAGCAATTCAAAAATAAGAGAATCGTATGATGTATTTGATTTTTTATATATATTTTTTAAAAATTATTTTTAAATTAAAAATGAAAATAGAAAATGATTAGGATTGTAAATAATAAAATATCTTATTTAATTATAAAACTAAAATAAAAAATAAGAGATTAATTTTTAAAATATTTAAATTTTATTTCTATTCTCCTATTTTTAAGTTAAGTTACATATTTGAAAGAAAAATTTTCAAAAATATATACTGAAAATAAATTATTAAACAAATTTTTTATTTTTAAAAATAACAAACAAATGCGCTTAAAATTCAGCGTTGAGGCTTGTCTTCAACAGAGATGGGGGCAGACTTAAGCTCCATCGGTTTCCGTAACAGAACGTAAGATATAATTATAAAAATATTAAAAATGAGAAAATATATTTTATTTATTTAATATTAAATATAAAAAATTAAAAAAATACATTCTTATTTTTTTAAAAATTTATTATCGTATATTAATATAAATAATATATTATTTATACATAAATAATATTTTTCATAAAAAAACCATTTTCTGATAAAATAAATAAAACTTCAATTTAAATTTAAATCAGATCATGACCATGAACCGGCCTGCCAAGTTTTGGGCTTATAACGTGTGGTCTTCAACATTGACAAATGGAAACAATTTGAGCTTAATTTGGTTTGCTGTAGCCAGGTCGACAGTAGCCGCCGTCCGTGACATTGTTTTAAAATTGGGCCCAAGCAGTGATCCAAAGAGATTGATGAGTCAAAGTTCTTTTTCTTTTCTTTTTTTTAACAATAATAAAAAATGATCAAATCACTAATCAATGAATATATATAAAATTTTGGAATCGAATTTAAAATATAAAAAAAATAGATTAAACATTCAAATAGAGACTTTCAACTAATGGGTAAAAGTTAAATCCATTCAATTTTATAATGTATATTATCACATTTGTGTGTATCTGCAAATTATAAGTGTATAATTTTTTGCTATTTAAATGTCATTACTTGTAATTGTTATTAAATTTTTGTCGAGCAATATAAAAAGTGTTTGATTTAATAAAAGGGAGGGTAGTAAAAAAGATTGCGACAGTCTGCAAAACGGACTGGTTTAATTTATACATTTGAGTGGTTTAGAGTATTCAAAATTTTATTTGTTTTAATCGTGAGTTTGTACAAATTAATATATGTAAATTAAAGTTCAAACACATCGACCAGAATTAAATTAATTTGTGAACTTGCAATTGAAATTCATATATTCATAAATGGAACTATAGATACGGTCTAAACTAGAGCAATTAAAATTGAATTTATTTTTTAAATGGATTTATTGCTGCATCTGATACAAAGCTCATGATACAAGGATATTTATAGTAAATTATATAGAATTATAAGCTTAATTAATTTTTTTCCCCAATCTCAAATAGATACATTCAGTGTCTTTTTATCTGAAAATCTGCTTTGTTCGTTATAATATTTAAATCTACCCAAATTTGATTTAGAAGCCTAACTGATCGAATCGCAAACATGAACCAAAGACCACACTTAGTTGTTTCTTTCTCTTCTCGTCGCAAGGTCTGAGCTCAGATCTTGCTTTGGGAACATTTTTTCGTTGCTTGCAAAGTGAAATCTAAATCTATGTATTTTTTATTTCACGGTAAAATTTTATTTTCCTAAAATGAAATTTGTTTATAGGAATATTTTGTATCCTATCCACAAAATTCACATAAAATCTTGTTATGCCATCTTTAAAATATAATAATTGAAAATTTTATTTTGAGACGAAAATAATTAAAACAATTTATATATCCTTATTTAAAATGAAATTCAAATGGATAAAGGAGAAATTTTAATGAATAAATATGAATGAAATGTTGAGTAAAATAAAATTTAATATTTTAGTAAATTTTGGAATAAGGACTACAGGATGAATAGATGAAGAAAAATAAATAGAATAAAAAAAGTCTAAGATTCTAAGTCATTAGAAGTAATTATGTGAATATAGAGAAAATTTAGAAAATATTTCCAAAGTGCTCTTATTATTATTTCTCATTTTTATGCCAAAACCAACCAATGCCATTATTTTTCCTAAAATCTCCCCACAACTTTTTCTATTTCTCTCTGTTTCTTCTTCTCCGTTTTCCCTAAAATTCTAAACCCTAAACTTCTTCTCCATTTTTCAATCAAAAAAATAATAATAACCATTTCATCACAAATTTCTCACTCAATCAAGCTACAACCCTCGTCCTTGTCATGTTTCCCTCACAATTTCTTAGTTTTCATGAGAATTGGGATTTTTTGGTTCCAATGAGTTAGAACCCAAACTCGAGAAATTCTTGATTTGAGTGTGACTAGGAATTAAAAACCATTAAATGTAATTTCTAATAATCTCTTATATATTAAGTGAGTCATTATTATAACTCTATTTATAAGATTTCAAGAGATTTAAGCATTGAGTTGCATATTTTGAGCTCTTCTTGAAAATAAATATAAATACTTAAATATAATATTGATTTGTGGTATGTATTTAATTTAATGATGGAATTGGCTTTAATGAGATGATGTTAGCATGCATCTATGATTTCATGAAATTTGGTTGGCATTAAATGCTTGGTTTTAGATGGATGAATAGTATTATCTTCAAATAATGTATAGAATTTTAAATAATACTCAACTATATAATTGATTATATTTCAAAACATATAATTTGAATAGGCATAATTGATTATATAATCAATTTCAAAGCCAAGAACTACTTCTTGAACACCATCGACTATGTAATTAATTATAAACATCAACAATTATTTTATAGGCAACTATAGTCAACTATAAATATCCCAAATAGGTGAAGGATTTTTCAAGGACATTATTATGTTATGTATAAAGGTCAATTATACATAAAATATGAGCAAATATATAACTATTTAATGGTATATTTTACTATCAAAAGTCTAAATATTATAAATTTTGTATAAATGTCTTAAAACAGTTATCTTTAAAATCAAGAACTACTTGGATACTGATAGTTAACTATATAGTCAATTATGAACATCATTTTGTAGGCACCTATAGTTAACTATAAATATCCAAAATAGATGAAGGGTTTTTTTATGTTGTGTATGAATGTTAATTATACATGAAAAACAAATAAGGATCTAACTATTTAAGGCCTAGAATTATTTCTTGGATACCGATAATTGACTATATAATAAATTATGAGTATCAACAATCGTTTTATGAACACCTACAATCGATTATAAATATTCAGAATAGATGAAGGGCTTTTCAAGGACAATATTATATTATATATGAAGGTCAATTATACACAAAACATAAACAAAAATTAAATTATTTAATGGTACATTTTACTCTCGAATGTCTAAATATTATAAATTTTGGATAAATGTCTTAAAGCAATTATCTTTAGGAAAATTCTAAGATGCACCAGTATATGGTGTACCAATGCCTGAAAATCGTTAGATTTCATTCAGCTTGCATAGTACTGCACAATTTAGAAAATCTGGACCTTTAAAAGATTAAGGGCTTTTCAAGGACAATATTATATTATATATGAAGGTCAATTATAAACGAAATACAAACAAAAATTAAATTATTTAATGGTACATTTTACTCTCGAATGTCTAAATATTATAAATTTTGGATAAATGTCTTAAAGCAATTATCTTTAGGAAAATTCTAAGATGCACCAGTGTATGGTGCACCAATACTTGAAAATCGTTAGATTTCATTCAGCTTGCGTAGTACTGCACAATTCAGAAAATCTGAACCTTTAAAAGAGACTGGTGCACTATACAACTAATGTACCGAAGTCTCTCCTTATCTTTATCTCAATCCTCTGGTTTGGTACACAATAATGTTTTTTTTTTCCCTCCCGATTTTTCTTTTTTGTCCCTCTTATACAAACTAATGGTTCCTTTCTTTTGTGTTGTAGGACTTAGAATAGCCACAAGGACCAAAAGATGAAAAAAATGAATAAGTGAAAGTGGACAGAAATTATACGAGAGAGAATATGTACAAAGAAGGATGAGAGGTTATTGAGACATTAAAAAGCATATGATTAATTGCTATATGAAGGGAATCAGGGCACATATACTATATGGATCAATTGCCAAAGTGATTATTCTCCAGTATGTATTTATGCGATACAGGGAGGAAGATGGATTAATGCAATGGGGGTGTCTAGTAATAACAATTTTTAGGGATATTTGTGGAAGAATGATAAATGGAGTCAAAACCCGTCAATCAACTTTATTGTTGTATAAATTTATATGTATAAAATATTAAGATAATAAATTATAATTTTAATTGCTTCATGTTAAATATAAAAAATATAATAGAAAATAATATTTTTTATCTTAAATAGAATGTTATTTTTTGTTATTATTATGAACCACACATTAATTTTCTAATCATAAAATATTTAGGTGTTAAGATACTTCTTATTTATATACAAGTGAATAACATTTTTTAATAAAAAATATTTTCGAATAAAACAAGAGGAAGCCTAATTACTTGAAAATTTAAATTATAAATACACTCAAAATGTGTTACATGCTTTTTCTAACTATGGTTTTAGTTAAATGAAATGAAATAAAATGAGATAAAAATGTGAGTAAAATAAAATAAAATCATTATTTTATAAGCATAACCATATTGTGTCCAATCAGAAATAAAATGGGATGGATACTGCACTTGTAATTGTATCAAATGATTTAGTACGTTTGGGTTGAACGAAATAAAATAGAATAAAATGATAATTTTATAATTATATTTAATACGGTAATGAATAAAATGAAATAAGTATGGAATGTGATTCCATTTCATAATTATATTTGATGAAATAAAATTTTATTAGAATAAATAAGAAAAAAAGTTATTATTAATAATAATGAAAGTATTAATACATTTTTATACGAAAGGTAATATTATTATTTTTATTTATTTATAAATTTTTTATATATTTAAATAAATAGATAATTATGATAAATTAATTAATTTAAATATATTAAATGATTAAGATAAATTTAATTTTAGATCATATTATATTCAATTAAAAATATTATAAATGAATGTATAATAACACTCTTTGTATTTTGATTTAAAGCACATGCTTTTAATTAAAAAAAATTTTAATAGGTAAGTTGTACTCATTTATATCATATGTTATTAAAAAATTATATTATTAAAAAAAGTATGGATAACTTAAAGTGTATGTTATTTTTATTAATATTGTATATTGTTAAAAAAGTCAATTTTAATATATTTAATTAGGAGATTGAAATATTTTTATGCATATAATTAAAAAGAAAGGTAAAATAAGATTTATAATTAAAAGGATTAATTTTAAAAATTAAATAAGAATACTATAATTATAAATTCAATTCAAAAATAATAGAATAAATTATTATTTTATTTTTATTATAAAATAAATATTTTATTATTTAATAGAATAATTATTTTTAATGGAATGAAAAATTTTATTCCGCAATATCTGCAAAATACACTTTTAACCTGTATCCTCTTTCATTAGAATTTCCCTCTATTTAATTCCAATCAATCGAACGGACTTTAGGGGAGACCAAGACGGTGGGTTTGTCACTAATTAAGCTTTCTTCCTCATGCCATGCTTACGAAGCTGAAGCCTACTGCTAGGGGAGATCCTGGGGCTTTTTTTGAGACCCTCACCAAAATCTTCTTGATGGTATTTTTCCTGATCCTACGTCAAGTCAATTAATTGCAAACTTTGACCCAACGAGGAAGTAGAAATAAACAAAATATATGAGGTGACTGCCCCTGTACATTGAGATTTTTTTTTTTAAAAAAAAATGTTGCAATAACTCTAAATTCTGAAGTCTCAACTCTACACTTACTCACAAAATTTTAAATTTTATTGCATAAAATAAACACTTGTTTTTATCAATGTCAGATATAGTTCGTATCAAACTTCATCCTTTTGTACCAATTTATCTCGGAAATAATTTTTATTAATTTTATCTCTAATTTATTTAAATTTATTTAATTTCATTTCTCTATTAATATGAACATTATATTGATGAAGGAGATAAAATTAAATAAATTTATATAAGTAAAAAATAAAAGTTATTTTTGTATGATGATATTGAGTAAATTTAATATCCTTATACCATATAGTTGGAAGGTGTCGGTAACTCGCATTTATATGGAAGATAACAAGTCTACACTGATTCGCTTCCTATAATTTGAATCTTGAGCTATACCTAAAATTCTTGGATATACTTCTTGCAGATTTATGATTATTAATTACCGGTGATATTATTAAAATTTCTACCTCACAAGTAATCAATATATATTTTTTTTTTTTTGGGGCTTTGCTCCGTTTGTTCACCAAAAGAACAAAATAGATTTTCAGTGATAAAATTAATAAAAAATGATATTAATAAATTTTTTATTATACATGAACGGAAATAAATGTTATATATACCCCATGTATTAGGTGAAGGAATTTAGATTCTCTTTATTTTTTATTAATTTCTTATTAATTGAAAAAAATAGATATAATTTCCTTTTAACTTTATTATTTTTTACTAAAATTTATAATTTCAAAGAATAATTTTTTTATATCAATCCCTATTCAAAGGTGTAGAAATTTCACGTCCAAAATAAACAGGAGAGTGGAATTATTGTTCTTTTATTGACAATTTAACAGCAATCTGCCAATCACTAAAACATCTATTTATCTATTTATAGAATTTATGTTTCAAATGCGAACCGACAAAACATGGAGCTAATAATTCGATCAGACTATTACCATAGTAAGGTAAGATCAGAAACTATTGTTACGTGTGTACTAAAATTGTTAATTGTTAAATATAATAAACTTTGAGTTATAATTATTTTAAAAAAAGTATAATTAGTATTAATAGTCTATAATTTTTATTTTTATTATAATTATTTATCCTTTATTTAACATAAAATATTAAAATAAAAATGACTTGAATGAATTGCACAATTCTATCTTCATAATGTTAATATATAATGATTTTTTTACTATTTTTTATCATTTATTTTACTATTATTAATGAAAAGAAATGAATAATTAAAAAAACAAAGATTACAAATTAATAATATGAATTATAAAATTTAAAGAATATAATAGTTAAAAACTCTTAAGAGAATAATGGTGTTCATTCTATTAGAGATATCAAAAAGACTCCTAAATTTAATCCAAGCATGTCATCAGCTTAGCTAGAAATCAGAAAATTAGGTCAAGTGCGAAGGATTGCTATTTCAAAGTTCAAACCATCAAAGACAACTTCACCCAAAAAAAAAAATCCATGATAGACAAAACAGTATAAAATCAGCAACAGAAGAAGAAAACCAATTCAAAATAGAACAAATCTTTTGGTAGTTTCTCATTGATCTACAAAAAAAAAGATCATTCTTTCAATACCTCCCCCTCATAACCCCACTTCCAAGCAACTTCAAGAAACAAAAGAATTAAAGAAAGTAGAAAAACTCCAAGGTCTAAACTAAAATTAGAAATATATATATATTTACACATGGAAAAAGGATACTGCATTCTCCATTTCCCCCCCCCCCTCAATACTAAATCCTTATCATAGTGACAAAACACAGGCCCATTTCGGCCAGACGGGCTTTGGGCCTGTTACGCGTGGGCTTGAGTACTAGCAAACGGAAGCATTCTGGGTTTACTAAGGGACAATGCAACAGGGATCTCAGAACCATTGATTGCGGCGGTTGCGGCAGCAGAAGTAATCTGGTTGGCGGCGGCGGTTGCAGCGGAAGCGGGCGGCCCGGTAGTGGGGTTGGTAGCGACGCGCTCGCAGGAAGGACACATGGTGAGAGTGGTGGCTGGAAGCTGCATATAAAATGGCTGAGAGGTTTTCAGAGCCCTAAGTTCTTGAAGCTCCTTCTGCAACCTCCTGTTTTCCTCTGTCAGCGTCTCACAGCATCGCTTTAAATACTCACAATCCACTTCCGTCTGCTTCAGCTTTGTCCTGCAATTTCCGATCAGGAAACAGAACAATAAATAACAATCTGAGTATTTTCAAAAGACAAGATTAAAAAATTTAGAGAAAAAAAACTATTTAATACTGCAAAAATTAAAAAGGTATAATTTTTATACCTTGCCCTTCTGTTCTGAAACCAGACTTCTACTTGACGAGGACGAAGATTTAACTGTTTTGCCAGAGCAAGCTTTTCCTTCTGCAGATTTTAAAAGTGAAAAAAAGTAGTATATAAGGATTTGTAAGTTAAGTACAGTACCTTTTTTAAATAGATACTGGTTAAAAATGTGAACTTGGGCTTACTGGGTTGAGGGTGGTGTGCTCTTTGAAGCTTTCTTCGAGGAAAGCGGATTGTTCCTTGGAGAGTCGGAGTTTCTTCCGGGTTGACCCGTTTTCTTCGTCATCGCTGGCTCTTGAACTCGTCCTCTCCGCCTCGCTTTCATGGTCTCTCTTGAATCTTCCCGCATTGTTATTCCTAATACAGAAATCCATCTGAAACGACGACACCGCGCTGTTCGGGGATGAAACTGCAGCGCCGTCGTCGGCCTCTTCAGTTGCCGCAGCCGCCGCCGGCGGCAACCGGTTCACATCCATCACCCTCACCGGCGCATCCGAAGAAATGCGTTCCATCCCGACTGCAATACCAGTTGAGCATCGATAGAAAAGCATTAAGCAGAATCCAATAAAATCCAGAACATTAACATTTGGAGAATAGGCTAAGATTATAGAGAAATCTTAAATTTCTGCAACATACATGCGTCGGGGAGCCAAGGAATCCGAAGCTGAGATTTCGGCTGAGATCGAGGAACTGGTGCGAAAGGAAGAAGGTCCAGCTGAAGAGGTGGATCTGATGAACCTCTTCTCTCATGTTCGTCCTCCGAATGATTTCCTACTTTCTCCTGAGAAACTTTTCCATTAAAACCACCTCCCAGAGCCATACGGAAACCAGGATCTTTGTTTGGCATCTTAGAGACTTTATCCAGCAAAGAGAACGGCTTTGGTGTTTCTCCTAAGCTCAGTGCCAGCTCCATTTTCGAACGCAAACAGAAAGCTCAGGGCTTTGGAAACAAAAGGGTATGTTAAATGTGCGAAAGCAGGCTCGTTCTTTTTCAACGTAAGCGAAGAAATTGGAGAGAAGATAGTTAGCACAAAGTGCAGATATTGAAGGAGGCGTGGAGCAGCAACATGGGCTTTTTATTTGGCGTCTGGTTTGTTTGGCTTGTGCAGGTAAAGATTGACCGACAACCCAGGTTGACAAACGCACGTGAATATATTTAAATATACAACCGCTTTGTATTCTCACAGATACAAATACACCATTCTAGAATATATTATGGTATGGCTATGAGCATAACTTCGTATTAAACAAGCTTTCCTTTCCTTGTTCTCACTCGTGATCATCATCATATGCTAAATACTTCAGAAATCAAAATTTTCTTATTTTGGATAAAGGTGGGATGATGAATGGTATCAATCTTAGAGAATAAACAAAGAAAAAACAAACTGGTCAGTCAAGACAGCCGAATAATTGGATTCTTTCATATTTTTTGGCCAATTTGGGCAGCCTCATTTTTAAATTATTAGATTAGAATGGTGAATTGGATTTGTAGTGATCAATAATTTAAATATTGGGTGTGGGAAGTCTCATGTGAATTGGGATAGTCGGGTGAACTTGCACAGTGGGCAAGTATTAGTGATGATTAAAGGTGATTCGTTGAAGGAATTTTGGACATTTAGCTCCTTTTGTTTTTTCAAAAGATATGTTTTTGGTAAAAATTTCTTTTTTCATATAAATAAATGAGTATTATATATTTTTACTTACAATTTAAAAATAATTTTTATAAGAAAATAACTCCTTCCATAAAAAAAGAAGAAAATTATTTTCTATCAATTTTATTATATTTAAGCTTTGTTTGATGTAACTAGTTAATAAATTGATTGATAGTTACAACTTATATGTTAACTAATTTTATTAAAAATATTTAGTAAAATTAACTGTTAAATTTTTTGAAAATTTTAAAATAATATAAAAAATATATCAATATAAATATATATGTATGTCAATTAAATTAATTTATATTTATTTTAAAGCTAAATTATATTAATGTAATTAAAATATTTAAAATAAAAATATAATTATTTAAAATTTAATTAATTATGTCTATGGTATTATATATTATTCATTTATTATTCCAATAATAATATAATAATATTAAATTTAACTAATTGTGTTTCGTGATATCACATATATATTTATATACTTATTCTTTATTTATTTGTATTAAATTAACAAAAATATATCAAATATTTATTTGTACAATTATAATATAAGTTAGGGATGCATGATGCGTCATGCTTGAATTTATGTGAACTTACTTGTATAATTTATAATCTATAAATTATATTGATTATAATATATAAATTATGTCAGGTTAAGTTATTGGACTTTCAAGGTATTGAATCATTTACATTATAATTAAAAAAATATATTTTATATATAATAATAGGAGCCCACAAGTTGGCTTGCATAATTTATCATTTACAAATTATATACAATTAAGTCATTAAAATTTTAATATATTATGTCATTTTTACTACAATTAATATATATATTATATATAAAATTAGAGGCCCACGTGATCAAGGCCATTTAAAGTTTAAACTTGCAAAAAATGCAAGTCTAAATTATTACGTCCTCCTTATTCGGTACCTGCTCAATACTTGCATTACCTGCAAGGCAAAATTCATTTCTCTTTAACCCTTTGTTTGGTTGGAGTGAAAAGAGGGGAGAAGAGAAGAGAAAAGAAGAAAAATTTTTAAAATTTGAATTGGAGGGAAATTGAGAGAGAAAAAATAACAGAATTTGAAATTTAAGAAAATAATAACCATTTATTTCACCTTTTTATTTTCTTTCTCTCCTCTTTTCTTTTCTACCAAACAAGAGAAAAGAAAAAAGTACGAAATTTCTTTTCTCTCCTATTTTCTTTCTCTCCTAGGAGTTATGACTTTTGGATCAGTTTGCAATCTATTGCAAGTTTTCGAAGATTTAAATTCTAAAAATTGAGCTCGTTTTCAAATATAAGTAAGATGAATCAACCTACCATAAAGTTGATTTGTGACATACCAACCTATATTTATCATAAATTTTGATGGATTTGGATCTCTTAGAATTGAATTTATTTAAAGTATGAGTAATATAAATCGACTCATCATGAACTCAATCCTTAATAAATTAATTCATATCCACACAAACTAACTTATTTCTTTATCCTTAATATAAGTTGTCATTTAATTAAAAGGAAATGAATAAATTTAAATTTTTTTTGAAAAACTACTAGTGTATAAATTATAAATTATTTTATAAAATTTATTAAATAAGAATTTACGAATTATTAATCTCTAATACATCAAATATATATTTAATATTGAACATATTAATTATTTTTTATTATTTTAATAACTTATAATTATATTTTTATAAATATAATTTTTATTAAAATAAATGAAAATTAAATTCGTTCGCCAATTGTAAGGTACGGAAACTTAAGAAAATCTTGAATTGAATTTAAGGTTTATATCTAGTGCCCTTATCTAATCATGTAATTAGTGTCAAAATTGTATAAGAGGGTAGCTATATAGCTGGTGAATGTAAGGATTCTAACGTCATAAAGCAATAGGTGATGGTAGTTTGACCATCGGAGGAGACCGTACATGTACAAGAAATGTTTGTATAAAATTTGGCGTGCAAGTATACAAAATGCATGAAGGTAGACGGTAGGTGGCGGGAAGTGTCTTACCTTTGATGCATAGCCCCAGTGGGCTGGTGGGTGACTTCTGACTGATCAAATAACTAAACAACAATCACATGAATAAAAGGAATAATCATTATGGATACGGCTGCAAACCTCTCCGTTCCACAATTTGGAACTGGTTGGATCCCAAAAAAAAAAAAAAAAACTATAAATTTATATGAATCAGAATTCGGACGGATCAATTCGAATTAATTCACAATTTTTCAATTAAAATTTATGGATTGAATTATAGAATAAATTAATTGAATTATTTAAAATTTAATTTATTTTCAATATAAATTTATATGAATTAATTTGTATGAACTGTGTTTCATACAAACTTAATCTGACTTTATTCCGTCCAATTGTTAACACTTTGAATTTTGGAAAAGCTGAAGGGGCCGGTGAAATTTTTGATAAATTTCAAGGTAATTCTTGTAAGTAAAAGGAAAATCCATACCAAATGACGACCCTATTGACGTTAATTGATATAATAGACACTCGAGAAAAATAATATATCGTCATTTTATTTGCAAACTGAGTTAAACATCGCGGCATGCAACTCGAGTCGTTCATTAATTAATGTGTTGGTTACAGAGCAAAACGACACAAATTTAAGAGGTTCTACGGAACAAGGTCCGAGAGCATCATCATGATGACCATGAGAAAATGAAATATCATCGGAGAGACATGGCCATGAATGATGATCACAAGCTGGTCCCATTGTCTTATTGACGTTGATATATACGTTGCAGTTTATTCTTTAATTCAGCAATAATATATATATATATATATATATATATATATATATATATATATATATATATATATATATATATATATATATATATATATATATGCTGGTCATGATCGTGGTCATTCTCATCATGCATGAAAATATGTTAAGAATTATTAGTTGTCTTTGAGGCCAAATACAACAATCATATCATGGGGGCTATAAGGGCCTGTTTGCTTTTGCATATTTTGTTCTAATCAAGTCACGACCCCATTTCTCTAGCCTAAAAGTTTTGCAGTTTCCGAGTTAAACTTGATTAAAGAAAGTATTTGAAATGAAATGACTGTGGTAACCTTCACCCAAGGATCTGTACGTCATTTTTCATAAGAACTTTCTTATATGATAAAAATAAAAGAATCAAAGTGGAGATATGAAAGAAAAATTATTTATAATTTTGTGTAGAGAGTAAAAATTAAAGGAATAGTGATCAAATTCCCGTTAATTAGCACGGACTCATCAATGTGGATAACATAAAGGCAAATGCGCATTTATATAAAAAATTAAGTCCACATGCTAATATAGCCATCCAAATATAATGAATTTAAAATATATATATAAATTATTCTTTTGAATTTTAAAATAATTAAATTTTACCCATTTCAATAAAAAACAATAAATAATAAATTTCTTTTAACAATAAAAATTTTAAAAAATCGGACTTGAAATTCTTTAAATTTAAAATACTTTAAAATTTAGCCTACTATTAGCCGTCAAATTGTTGGTAGAATTTATCTCTTTCTCTTTTTTTTTTAATTGGTGTTAGCCATCAATTAATTTTTTCACCATGACGGACTTATACTTAATTACTAAACTCGCTAATCATTGTATTTATATCTCTATTACATTAATTATGACTTGCCAAAAATGAATAAAATAATAAAAAGGGGAAAACTAGTAGTTCTTTTGAGGAACAAGGCGTGATGTGAAAAAAGAAAAATATTGGGGTGGAGATGGGTGAGATGATTAGCACGAGATTTTAATTTGACCAAAAATATATTAAGATTTTTAGTTAGGAAGACAAACAGACCAACTTTTACTATTCCCATAAAAGTTTCTGCTTCAAATATTGCTTTGCGAAGATGTAAGCATGCAAATGATGGCAATTAATTATTTGTTTAATAAAAAGGCGAAGGTTCTTTTGCACCTTTTCAAGCAGCCTCATTCACACACAAAGCTTGATTAGCCATAAAACCGTGGAATGAAAATTAGTTAAAATGAGACATGATTGAGTGGTTATCTGTTGAATCCATAAAATAAGGGTTTGTTGTCTTCAAAGTTCAATCAATCTTACATTCAATCGAGATTAAGGATAATTTTAAAGGCATTAATTTGAATTTATTAGAATTTTAATATTTAAATTTAAATTATTATCAATATAAATTAATTTTATATTATTTGTTCACGTATTATTATATCAATAAAAATTATTAAAAAAAATTTTATTATTAAATATTTTTAATTAATATTATTTTTAATAATATATTTTTATTTTATTTATTAATAATGCAAAATATATTAATAATAAATTAAGTCTAAATTCATTAACCATCCGCTTGTGATTTAGCGATATGATTTGAGTAATATAATAAAAGTTTTAAATTTAAATATTTTCGTTGTAAATGTAAAAAAATAGTTTAATAGAACTCAAATATATTATTTTAGATGAATAAGTCTTAACAAAAAAAATATAATATTAATAAATAAAAACTGTTTTTAATCATACAAATGTAAAGTGAATCATATTGTATTAATAAAAAAGGCAATGTTTTTATATATGGTAAAATTTTTTGTCCCAAATATGAAAGCTATGTTTTTAATAAAATTACAAAAGCGTTAATTCTTTTAAGACTTTAATAATCTGCATTAATGAGAATTTCTTTTAATGTGTGTTCATACATAAGCCGGGAATGGAAATAGAATAACACCAGCAATGTCAGGTAGGTAGTAAATGAAAGAGCACAAGGTTGGCTGTCAAAATTTGAGAAAAAAATTTAAATTTCATCCGTTTGCTAGTGAAAATTATTAGTAAATAGGAAGAAGATAATTTTTAAAATTAGTAATAATAGTTAAAAAATTTATCAATAATAAAATAATTTTAATATTTTTATTAATATAATAATACATAAATAAGTAATTATGTAAATTTAATTAATTTATACTAACAATGATAATAAATTAAATTTAAATCTTTTTGAAAATGGTTTTAATTTCATACAAATTTTTTATTTTTGATAATTTATTATGAAAATTCATAAGTTTATTGTCATTTTTTTACTTTTAATTTATGAAATATATATTTTTTATAAGCTTTTATTTAATAAACATATAAAAATGATAACTCCATAAATAATATTTATAGTACAATTCTTTGAAAATTATTTTATTAAAAATTATAAATTATTATGAAATTTTCAGAAAATAAAATTTTTAATTAATCTTTGAAAGTTTTGTATTTATAATTTATTAAGTAATTTTAAAGTCTAAAAAAAAATAAGGGAGCAGAGATAGAGGTGGGTGGTGGTCCCACGCGCGTGAGAAGGCTTTATAAACACACAAGAGTGTAATTGAAAAGAGGCATACAGAGGATGTGAAGAGGGTCAGACATGTCATGCTTTTGGGATCATTGCAATTATTGAAGTCATGCAGGCTTTAATGATCAGCTGCTCTCTGTCATAGATGTCTGAATTATTGGCTGGGTCCCTCTTTAAACCATCCTGGTCTTCAATTGACCCACCTTCTCCTCATTAATCATCCAACATTAATATTCTCGGATTTTTATTTTTATATTTTTATAAAAAAATTTAGATTTCAATTTGGAGCCAACGCAGATTACTTAAAAAAAAAGGACAAAAAAGAGTGTCGTGCCGTAAATTTTTATCTTTAATCACATTCAATATTTTATGAAAAATTTGCATATTATATTATATTTATATTTAAATTTTTAATTTTTATATTTTTACCATCAATAATTTAACCATTGTTATCAAATAAATGAAGCATTTTCATATGACTGAATGAATGATGATTATTAAATTTTGTATTAATAGTTAAAATTAAAATATAATTAAAAGTCGCATAATTACTTAAAAGATATATATAATTTTATGTTTAGTCTTAATATTTTAATATTAAATTTAATAACCATGATTCACTAAGAATACTTTTCTCGCTTCATAGATCTTCTATTGAGTAAGTCTTTTTTTTCAAGTGAAATTCAAT
Organism: Sindora glabra; assembly: GCA_020226215.1. Lineage (NCBI taxonomy): Eukaryota > Viridiplantae > Streptophyta > Magnoliopsida > Fabales > Fabaceae > Sindora > Sindora glabra. The sequence continues at coordinate 22,205,200 of CM035228.1, forward strand.
TTTTTTTACTTTTTTTAGAAATATTTTATATTAATTTTATTCATATGAAATATTAATTTATCTAATTTTATTTCTTTATTAGTATCCATATGAAGATTAATTTATTTAATTTTATTTCTTTAATGGTAAAATTAGATAAATTAATATTATATAGAAATAAAATTAATATAAAATATTTTTAAAAAATAAGAATAAAATTTTAGGTTTACGAGAAAGAAGATAAACTCTTGATCTTATATTAATAGAACTAAAGAATTCCTATGTTGATAATTAGGGATGCAAATAGACCGAACTAAGCTAAATATTTATATATTTGAGTTTGAACTCATTGAACCTAAAAAAGTTGAGTTCAAGCTTGAACTCAATTCAAACATGAATTTAATTGAATTTATTTAAGTTTAAATAAGTCTTAAATTTATTATTCTAAATTTCTAGTTAAGTCTAAGTATTCAAACTTGATCTTATGCTATATTAGATCTTAAACAAGCCTAAATGAGCTTATATGAGCCTATAAGAGTTTTTAAAAAGTTTCTTATATTTATATTATATATGATATAAAAAAATATTTTATACTAATCTCATTTAGACTCGTAAATAATTTGAATCAAGTAATAAAAAATTTAGCCTCCGTTTATTTAGTAAATAAGCTCAGCTCATTTACATTCAAATTGTTAAAATTTAAGCTCAAATCAATTTTTTATGAATCAATTTCAAATTACTCATAAATAACTTAACTCTCATTTATGCTTTTATTAGTAAATTTTTTATTAAAAATAAATAAAAAACATAAAATCCAAACAAAAATATAGCTATACAATCATAGCATTATAGGGTCCTTTATTATGATTAGAAAAAATTAAGCATTGTGATTGCACCCTAATATAAAAAGAAGGCTTTAGCGAGCTAGGGTACTAATGAGAAATTGAGCATAACTTTTTTTAAAATTTTGATGAGAGTATCTCTTTAGGGAAGAATGAATCTCCAATCGAAGAACTCTACACTTTACATTTTGACATCAAGTTAAAAATTACCATTTATTTCAATTCTCACCCTCATTTTAGTAAATTATTTGAAAAGTTATCATTGGATACTTAATGTTAATTGTATACTAAAATTGATGTTTAATATTTTTTATATAAATTTTTTTACAATGAATGTAATATGTCAATTGATAAACAACTGCTATCTTATATAAGACTTTCTATATCGATTCAATTCAAACACTTGACATGATTCAACTTTTTTTTTCATAGAGTAATTTCTTTAGTAAGTGAAATTTGGTTTAATATACATTGGTACTTTGATAGAAATTGTTGTGGTTTATTTGTTTTTTCATTAGAAAGATTTTGTTCTTAGCAAAATGTTCTATTCATCACACACTAAAACAAAGAACAATCAATATATTGAAATGTCATAAAACTTATATTGAATAATTATTTTAAAATATTTTAAAAAGAAATATTTTTAATCCATTATGTATTAAAATTAATACATATTCAAAAATATAAAGCTATCCAAACATATCAAATTATAAATGTAAGATAAGAAATATATAAGAGGCGGCTATGAACTTTTTTTATAGACATTAAACATCTGAATTTATAATATAACTTGGTAATACAAATGCACTAACTAATATAATATGCTACTTAGTCTAAGGGCTAATTATCTCTAACTTGGTTCCTCATTGCTAATACTTTTTTGTTGAATATTCTTTATGCTTAAATCTAAGGTTCAATTATATGACATAACATATTAATGCTGATAAGAAAGCCTTTCATTGCCTTATAACAAATGCAAATGTTCAACATATCAATAATATATTTACTTCTATTGCCAATGCTAGAGTTTGAAACTAATTCAAGGATAACCTTTCCTTCTTTCTTAACGAGCCTATTTGGAGAAGGCTATAAATCTTATCAAAGGATATATACTATAAAACCTAAGATGTCAAATGAGAGAGAAGGCTTTCAATAAGATTTGTAGCTTCTTCTAATTGGATTTCTTAATGTAAAATGGAAAGTTATCTTTGAATAAGAACCAAATTCTAGAATTAGATAATGGAGCTAAAGTATTACAAAGATGTTTCAAATGAAAATCAAAAGTAATTTTTAGACAATATAGGACATTATATGCTAGTTATTAATATTTAATTAACATTTTAAAAATGAATCTTTCATGATAAGTATGTTGGTATACCCTTTAGATGTCAGTTAGTTTAAAAATTAACGTCGTAAGTATTCACTTTATGAATATCATAGTACATTTTAAATAAGTTGAGCGTTAAAATATAAATAAGCTTTACTATTTCCAATATTTCATAAACAAGAAGACTAATTAGTTATCGATATTTTTTAAGACAATGATTAGTGTACAATTGGCATCTAATATTTTTCATTGTATTTTAAAAACTAATGTAAATGTTTATCTCATGAATATCATAATGTGTTTTAAATGAACTAATCATTAAAATACAAATAAGCATTATTGTTTCCATAAATTATAAATAGGAATATTAATTAGCTATTGATATTCTTTTAGATGACGATTTAGTGTATAACCAGTATTTAATATTTCTCATTATATTTATTTAGATGATAGTTAATTAAGAATTAATGTGGTAATACATATTCAATGTTGGTTTAATATGCAACTATTGTTAGCCTTAAGATTATATTTGATGAGTTTTTATGAGAACAAATAGGTATTGCAATAGTATTGTATGTCTTATGCTAAAATGATATATGTTAATAGACATACTATATTATAATTGATGCATATATATGATATGATGATTATACTTGTTGTTATATATGCATGATGACAAATAAATGTCATAATAGAATTGCATGTCTTTGTACGAAAATGCTATAAAACCTTCAATAGACATGCTAGATTATGATTGTAATAGCAATGCTTGATAATATGCTAAAAGAGTTATATTTTATACAAGCATCACTAAGCATATAGTTAATCAAGATATATGATAAGATGATTATGCATGTTCTTGTGTTAATTTATTCTATATATGAATCATACATCAATATCTTGATATATTAGATTGGACTAACTATATTATTTGTAAAGTTTATGAATTTGTATATAGGAGAGTTTAAAAGGAAGAAGAGTGAGCATTGAAGTAAAAAAATAGAAGATCATATCATGCTCAACTCAAGAACAAGAAAGAAAGACAAGAAAGGAGATGTGATTCAAGTATTGAAGATTGAGAAGATCAAAAGCTTGAAAGTATCAAGAAAATTTAAGGAACTTCATTAGTATAATTTTTTATCTTAAGGCTTAGTCTTTCTTGTAAAATAGAATATTTCATAATATAAAGCTCAAACATATTTTTCATAATCTTAGCTTGATCAAAAATTCTTTAAAAGATAGCCCACAATCATGTTTTTACAAGATAGCCTATGGCGACGTTTCAAAAATAAATAAGATATGAGTTTTTGATGTTTTCAATTTTGACCCTTTAGTTATTCTCTTAATCATATCTTATAAAATACTCATGATTTTATTGTCTGTCAAACTTTTTCCATATGAAATAGACTCGATGAACTTTCCATGGACATATCATTTGCTTAAAATGATTAATATATGAAAGAGATATGATTTTTTCCAAGTTAAGTCTAGGAATTAGTTTTCTATAATCTGGTCCTTTTTTGACGTGTGCTCATTATTTTGATCATATCTTAAAAAAATACAAATGATATAAGCATGAAATTACTTTTATATGAAAATATACTCAAAGGGCTTTCCATGGACTAGTCATTTGCTTAAAATGACTAAGATATGAAAGAGTTATAAATTTTACAAATTGAGTCTTAAAATAAGATTTTCATAGATTCCTTGTTTCTGAATTTTGTTCATTGTTTCAAACATATCTCAAAAAATATATTAGATATGAGCATGAAACTACTCCCATTTGAAATTAGATTCAATTAGCTTTCAATGATAGGTTATTTGCTTAAAACGAACTTAAAATGAAGATGTTATGACCTTTTAAAGTTGAGTCTGCATTTCTATCTACCTAAATCAATTCTCGAATCAATTCCAGATATCTAGAGAGCACTACGAACATCCTGAATCGATTCCTGAATTGATTCAGGCTATTCTGGTGCATGAATAATGGTTAGTAACGGCTAGTTTTCATTTCTAACAACCCTAAACGGCTATAATACTTCATGGGCTTCATATATAAGCTAAAAAATATAAAATATAAAGAAGAGAGAGCCTGAATATCAATTGAAAATATCATTTTATATCCTTCTTCATCCAAATCATGAATTGAGCTTTACTTTGTGAAATTCTTCTATTATAGAGTTTCATTTGTTTCATCTACTTTATAAGAGAGTTTGTTTAAGTTGTTATTCTTCTTTTATCATTTCTTAATTGTAAAGGGTGTGGTATCCCTTGAAAAAACTTAGAAAGGGTGAGAAATCTCTTGTAAGAGAGAATTTTGCTCAAGGAAGAGAAAGGAATTATAAAGCTTCTTCAAGTGCCATTGAAACTTGAAGGGATAGTGGATTAACACAAGTTTGGAGAGTAGATGTACACCTTGGTGAGGATATCCAAGGGAGAAACCACTATAAATCCTTGTGTTTGTTCTCTTCACCATAACTTTTTATTGTATCTGCAACATAGCTTTGTTTTGCTAGTTTTTACTTTGTTTTTCTGCTGTGAACACTCTGTTTTACTGTTGCTATTTGCTAGACATATTTGTGTTGTAATGTTCATGTTGTTGCTTGGATATTTGAATAATTGAAAGAGAAATTCATCTCCATTCTGCTATTGCTATTTGTTGAGATATAGTGCTGTATGCTTTATTCTTCTTGTTGTTAACTGTTGAATACATTATGCATCAATATTGATCTTGATCTTTAAATGATTAAATAGTTGAAAGAGAAATTCATTTATGCATTGGTTTCTTATTTCTTATCTATGCATAATTGAATGTGTGCTTTGCACAAGTGAATTGAATGGTTATACATTATGTGCAAATTTCTATATTAAATTATCTTAGATTGATTTCTTAATTATTTATTTTGTGCATAATAGAATAAGTGAATTTGCACTAGCTTTTTGAATTGTCATACTTTAAGTTCAACAAACATATCCATAAAGCTTTCTTGGAAGTGTTTAAATTAAGATTATTCTTATGACTTCCCAAAATTAAAAGGTTTCCAAAAAGAATTGCAAAAATAAGAAGAATTTTAAAAACGCCTAACTCACCCCCTCTTGAGTATAGGTTACGAAGGCCAACAACTATGATTATAAATTTGTCTATGTCAAATTTGCAATCTTTTTTAAAAAATGGCTTTATAACATTGGATTATTAATATAACCAATGTTAAAAGTTATATCTATTTACAAGGATGCCAACGTGCCATTATATACGTTGGTTTTCTATTTAACTGATGTAAATGTGGTGGCATTATAGTGTAAATTTATAGAAGTGTAAATCTAATGTTCTAATTGTATAAAATTAGTATAATAAAAAATATGACTTTTGTTTCTGTTAAGCGAGCTTGTGTTGCATTAAAGATTATAAGATCATGCAATGTAATATGCAATGTTGGTTTTTGTTTCATTTTTAATGTTCTATATATATTTTGAAATTAGAGTATTGTAGAATTAATTTTTATTATATTTTGAAATTTTGTATTTAAATTGGGGGTAGTGTAGTAGGAAGTTTTCTAAGAAGTTATGCAAAATAAAAGGGATCTACAGCGGGGAACATGATTTTTTCTTTTTAGAAGACATACCATGTTGGTTATTTAATGAAATTGACAAGATATATAATAAATTTCACATAAGATTTTTAAAATAATCAATGTTTGCTATTAAGTTTCAATGACAGTTTTATGGTAAGAACTAATGTCTTTGTTTTAATAACTAACATTTTATCTCACCATATTGTATTTTTTACATAGATATAAGAATAGTTTCATTGATAAAAGAATCAATGTTATTTTTATTTTTTTACTTCACTTATATTACTAATGTCAAAATAAATATATAACAACCCTTAATTAAATATCATATAAAAATCGACATGTAATTTGTTAATTATATAATAAGATCCATTCAAACTATTTTTTAATGGAATTTACCACCATTGAACTCATGCATAAAAGTTTAATATCGAATATGAGGGTAAATAAGACATCAAATTTCAACGAACATATAGTATCACTTAATCAAATGCCGTTACCATAATGGAAAGGAGATGGATTTCACATATAATATAAAATTACCTTCGTTGAGAGACACACACACAAAATTTATTATAAGTTAGACTTTTTTTCTTTTATAATTGGTTATATAGCTTAGGAGTATATCTGATTGAATAGAATAGAATGAAATGAAAAATAAGAAATGAAATGATCAAAAGTTTGTTTTTTACACACTATGAATGAAATATCCATTTCTTAAGGAATAATTATTTCATCAAATAAATAAGATCTCTATTTCATAATAAAACTAATAGTATAAATTATTTCAATATTTATGAAATGACCTTTTTGTACACACATATTCCTCATATATTTTTTTATATATTTTAATATTACTGTTTGTTAATATATAAAAAAGTTAACTTTTGAATATTTTTTCTATTAAAATATTTTAATAATTATATTTTTAATAATAAAATTTAGAATATGACATTTTTGTATTCTTTACAAAAAATATTTAACATGAAAATTTAGTAAATTAGAATTTTGATGATTTTATTATAGAATTTTTTTGTTAATTATAATTTTGATGATAAAATTTAAATTATAACCACTTTAATTATTGATCATATCATATACTTCAATAATATTAAATTACTTAATAAAATATTTATTATTTTCGTAATAAAAATATTGTTATTAATATTTTTTATTTCATTCTTATATTATTTTATTACTAAATATAAAATAAAATGATAATATACCATATATAACTATAGAATAAACATTTTATTCTTTTTATCATTTTTATTTCATCATATCGAATACAACAAACGGAAAATAGGTTGGTGTTTTGTTCAAGCCTCCACCATTTTCAAACTGGGTGTGCACCAACGTCAGCTTAGCTAGACGACAACTCAATATTTGCATGTTTCTTAGTTTATTAAGTTATCATATATTTAGCTTTTGACTTCAAAATCAACCTATGGCGAGTAATTAAGAAGGCTTGAAATCATAATCATAATCTCTATGTAATGAGCAGAAATTAATCTGTCAATCATACTTTGCGTAATGTGCGTGAACAACTCAATCCAAGTTCTTAAATTTTCATCATAACAAAGAATAATAATGTAGATAAGTTATGGGACTAAATTTGATTTATTATCATAAAAAAATTTATATTATTAGTGAATGAAAAAAATGAATTAATAAAATAGTAATAATAATTAAATTTTTTAATAATAATAGTTTTAATAATTTTTTCTTGATATGACAATATATAAACAAATAATAATATAAAATTAATTTACAACAATAGTATATTAAATCCATAAGTTATTAGTTAGGACATTAATAATGTGTTTATAATTCATTTTTATATTTTATTTTTTGGCAACCAATAATGATAGAAACTCTTAATGCAATTTTTAAAGTCTCCAATTAGTCAACCGATAAACACATAGTAGAAATAGTTGATTTATGAATGAAATACCAGTTGAAGTTTGAATTCAAGCTTAGCCAGAAAGTGATGATTCATGATGTGGTCGGATTCTTCAAAATAATTGGGCTCTTAGCTACGCTGTCTTCCAAGACCTACCCATATGATTGATGTGCATATTCATCCTCGCGCGCACACAAATATCTATATCATTAAAAATAATATATAATTTTATATTTTAATTTTATTCTTTCAATATAATATCTTATAATTATGATCTATTTTTTTATTTGTATATAATTTTTTTCTCATTTAATTTGTTACATATATAAACTATAAAACTATTAAACGAAAGCGCTATTTTCATCTAACAATATATAAAAATAAGATAAACAAATTATACCTATCAAATTTTATATTAATAATTAAAATTAAAATATAATTAAAATCATAAAGCAATAGTCATAATTTACTACTGCATTAATTTTCATAAAATTCCTTTATAAAATCGCATATCCTCAAGTCGGTGATAATAATGACCTTGTTTGGCAATCAGCTGAGCTGATTCAATTAGCTGTTGGCTGATAGCTGATTTGATCAGCTGATTGCATTAACTGTTTGAATAAAAGTGTTTAGTAAATTAGCTGTTTATAATTAGCTGTTTGCATGTAAAATGACATATAAGGGTATGAGTATATTTTATGAATTATTTGAATATTTTTTATTTTAATATTTTAAATTTTATATATTAGTTAGTATATTAAATTTTCTTATAAATATTATATTATTATAATTTATTATTAAATTATTAGATATTTTTAAATTAAATAATTTTTAAAATTATTATAATTTATTATTAAATTATTAGATATTTTTAAAATTAAATAGTTTTTATCAATAATATTATATATTTATTTATTAAATAATTTTTAAAATTATTATAATTTTATATATATATTATAAATAATATATTATTATATATTAAATATTTTTTAAAATTAAATTAATATATTTTTTGATAATTACTAAACTTTTTAAGAATTTTTAGAAAGGATAAAATGGAAAATATGAACATTTATTAAGGGTATTTTCATCATTTTTTCGAATAAACTAATTGAAAAACGCTGCCCCCCTCAGTGTTTTCAATTTCAGCGTTTTTTAGGGTAATCAGCTGATTCAATCAATCAGCTGATTACCAAACACCAGAATCAGCTGATTGCCAAGTCAATCAGCTAATTTTGGTCAAACTAGCTAACAACCATCCAAAAAGCTGTTTACCAAACATAGCCAATGTTAATATATATATATATATATTCTTGCCTACTTACGGCCGCTACATATGCCAAGGACTTTTAAATAAGTAAAATAATATTGATATTGAAAATGATTTTTTTAATTTTTTATATTATTAAATTAAATTTTATATATTCATTTTATTATCTTGCATTTAATTATAATTTTTTATTATCATTTAGAATCCAATTTTGAATTATTTTTTCATTGTATATATTATTGCTGTTTGGATAATGATTGAACACGCCGTTGTCCTTACGCATGCCCATACAAGAGATAAAGGGAGACAATGCATGGATCATGGAAAGAAAAATATGCATTATATAAATATATAATATATGCAAATGTTGATAACTTGATGTCCCTCTAGGAAATAATATATGAAGAAGGAACCAAAATAAGCTAGAGGATGTCACGCGCAGATATTAGCATCTGCATAGGACGATTTTTTTATAGCATTAATATTAGGATTATGAAACTAAAATACAATTTGCAAATGTGATTATATTCATATACTGTCACCCTGAAGAAGGAAGACTTGGTATTTTTGGCCTGCTTAGACCTTTCAATTTGTAAGTTTCAAATATGATCCATAATAATAATAATAATATCTTACCAAGTAATGTCTATATATTGATAAATGTTATATATAATGATTTTAAATTTGATTTATTTTCGGTATAAGTAAAGGGAAAGAGAGTATATCATTAAAGTATAATAATAATAATAATAATAATAATAATAATAATAATAATAATAATAATAATAATAATTAAGAATTTTTAATAGTAATAATAAAAATTTTAACAAATTTTTAATATCATAATAACATATGAATAGATGATAATTTAAAAGTAATTTACACTAATAATAAATTAAATTTAAATCATATATAATTCTATTAATTTGAATACAACCATATTGATATAGTAATATTAGTGATGAAGAGATTTCAACTTTATTTCATACAAGTAATTAATAAATTAATTGATAGCTAATAAATTAGTTAGTAGCAGATAAATCAGTTAATATTTGATAATTTATAACTGATAGATGATAACTAATAAGTTAGTAATTGTAAAATAATATAAAAGAATATATTAATAAAAATAAATATATAATTAAGATAATTTATATTTATTTAATAACTAAATGAAATTAATAAAGTTTAAAATAAAAATATAATATTTGATATTTAATTAATTATATTTTATATATTTATATATTTATTTAATTGCATAATTTTTATTTTTTATTATTTATAACAAAATTAATTATATTTTATGATTTTATTTATTTATATATATTTTTATATGTTTAAAATTTAAAATTTATAATATAATTATTTTAAAATTAAGTTAATTATATTTTATAAAAAATAATATTTAAATTTATATTATAAAGGTCATAAGTTTTAAATTAATAAAAAATAAGGATAGATTTGAAAAAATTTTGAAGAGGTAATAATTTATAAGTTATAAGGTACTTTAGATAATTTATTAAATTAAATTAATTTTTTTAATAAATTAGTACGAAAAATACCTCTAAAATAACTTATAATTTAATTATTGAATTACATAAATTATAAGTTAATTCATTTATTGTGTAAATAAAATCTTAAATTTAAGCGCTTACTCCGATACTTTTGGAGTTTTAAATTTTGGATGATTTGATGAACTCTAATATTATTAAGTTAAAATTATTTAATTATAATTATTTATTTTTTAATAAATGTGATTAAATAATCACAATTTAATAAATTTTAAAATTATAGTATCATCCAACCACTTAAAATTAATTAATTATAATTATATAATTTAAATAAATATAATTAAATAATTTTTAAATAATAATTTTTTAAAATTATTAATTTTAAATTTTAAAACATATCGAATGCCGTAAAATTCAGCGATTATTCATTTTCATATGCAGGGAAGACGGGGAGGGGATAGGAAGATGTGGTTTGGCGTATTGATTTGCCTGAGCATTCTCACGTTAGATGTACTGTAGCTGACTGCGATTTGATTAATGAGGAGTTGGAGGGAGGCAAAGTGAGTCACATGAGAAAGGCCGGATTCGGTGATGATATTGATGCGGTTTCATGTCCCGCTCAGGGGATGACATGGCATAACAACTCAAGCACATGCATTGTAAGTAGCCTAAAACGTAAATTTCGGTTCTCATAAATGTAAATGATATGATTTTGATCTTTTCATTTTAAATCAATCAAATTTAATTTTAAATATTAAATTAATATAATTAAATTTTTATTATTTTTTAATTCTATGAGATCATTTTCACCCTATTTTTTGTATTAATTTAAAATAACTTCTATATAAATAAAATAGAAAATTTTTATATAAATTTAAAATTTTCCTAAATAAAATTAATGGATTATATATAAAATTAATTATTTATAAAAATTTAAAAATTGACTTATTTGAAAAATAATATAGTAAATACTTATGATCATAAGAGTTGATAGAATTTAGTAAAATTGATGAAAATGAATAAAAATCAAATAGGAGGTTAAATTGCACAAATTAATATCTAGAGTGATCAAAACAGATTATTTAAATTAAGAGATTAAATTTACATAATTTATATTTTAGGCATCAAATTTGTATTTAATATTTTTAATTATTTAGTTTGAAGTTTGATCTTTATTTAATTTTGATGATATTTATGCTAAACTAGAGATAAATATATAGGTTTTTTTCTTGAATTCTGTTTTTGTGTACGAAAATATTTTTAAATTTTTACCGTACATACGAATTATGCTAATTTTTCTCTCAAAGTGATAGAAATACAGTCAAGAAAAAACACATATTTTATCTTATTTTTAAGAGAGAGATAGACTCATAAAAATATAAAAAATTATATTTATTAAAATTATTTATTTTCCCGAAACTAAGAAAATTTTTATAGAATTTCTTTGCAATAAAATAGAGATATAGAAATTCATGTATTAATGAGTGGGTGGGTGGGAAGACATAGTTAGGAAAATGGGAGGTGGGGAGCTCCAAATGAAAAGGACAGAGTGCAGCGTCTGAAGGAGACAATCAACGCGGCAGCAATCATTTGTACGTCGGATCTTATCTTGGTCTGCCCTTATTCTCTTCTCTCTCTTCTACTTATGGTATATTTTCATCAATTTATATTCAGATTTATTAATTATTAATTAATAATAATTATTATGTAAATAAATTTATAAGACTGTCCAAGTCCCACATATGCATGGGTCCCACCACTTATTTCATGTGGTATGAAGACGGTATAAAGATACTGCCGCTGTCCAAAACGGGACAATTATTAGCAGCTGATTGTTGATTGTATTCATCAGCTGTACATAAGTTGTTGTTGTTGTGACTTTTCTTTTAATGACGAATGAAGAGGAGGGCAATTTTTTTTTTAATATTATTATAGAAATATATTTTTTACATGCAAATTTTTCACTCCAGTCTCATATAAATATTAATAACTTAAAAAATTCTTTACTTCTACATTAATTATAAATTGTTATCTTTTTACGTTAAACTCAAACCTATTAAAATAAAATAATAACTTAAATTATTGTACCAACCGACTTAATTATGAATCATTTTTGTGAGTTAATTGTGAGGTGACATCTCTTTATCTTATACTCATCCCACAATTTCACTCTTGCCTTTACACGTGTTATAATGATATATATGTAATTTATAATTACAATTTTTAATAATAATATATTATTTATTTATCTATAATTTTATTAATCAAAATGAAATTACATGCAATTGGGAACTAAGATGAGTTTTATTTCTTAAGTTTGTATTTACCCAAATTGCTTCAATCTTGGGTACCCTGCGCACCTACACCAATCAAACATCGCAAGGGGCAATTAATATATAAACTCAAGCTCAATAATACACGCTGCATCTGCATGCAGCCCGCAGGTTAACTGGTTTCCCAATTAATAGACAATTTAATTAAGGCTACCAAACTAGAACCCTACCTACCAAACTAATTTTTTCCAAGTCGCCCAGTTGTTCCAAAAGTTCATTAGGTCACAAAATTAAACTTTTCAAATATAAGTCACGTTGGTGATAGAAATCATGATTAATGATTATAAATCAAATAATTAATTATTATTTTTTAAAAATAATTAATAATTAATTATAATTAATAATTGTGATTAGAAAATAAATTATTCTAAATTATTTAGAATAATTTATTTTCTAATACTGATTATAGGAAGAAAAATTTTTAATTTTCTATCCATACTAACATTATTTTTTATTGTCTTACCTTTATTGCTCTTTTTTTTAATAGTAAAAATTTTAAATTTTATACTCATACTAATTTTATTTTTTATTTTAAATTCATAAATGACTCTCAAGATTTTATAATTTAATTATTTCTAAATTTTTAAGTTAGTGAATATCAAAATAAATATAAATCCTATTTTAATTATAAAAAAATTAAACTTTCTTATTTATAAAAATAAATTAAATGGATGAGAATACATATATTAAACAAGAATATACATAAATCAAATAATATATACTAGGAGAAAACTTTGTATTTTCTTTTACAAACAATAATATCATAAAGATTAGAAAATTAATGATTTTAAAATGATCGTGTGTATTTTATTATCTTTTTGGCAATTTAATATTAAAAATTAATTATTTTATACATCACCCAAATAAAAGTAATTTATGTATAATCAAATTGTTAACTAATATTACTAAATATAAAATAAATTATATATAAGGTTTAGGGTTTAAATTTCTAAATATAAAAAATTAATTATTTTTTGAATCAAACAATCTCGGAATCTCGTACTCATAATCTCTTTGCCATTATCATTTAATTACATCCTACAAGTATAACTTCAAATATAATTCAACTCCAACGTCCTTTATCATCATTAAATGCACTTGGCAATTAAAGCACTCTCTGAGTTTGTTGGCCTAGCTAGCCCATCCTCAAAGAGCAAACCTCCCTGAGTACTTTTATTTTTAAATTCTTACCCGTAAACATTGATAATTTGTGTACAATATTATCATTTCAAATTAAAGTTACGTTAAGTACCCATACCCAATGTTATAATTGTTGGCATTGTTCTGGCAAGTCATCGATCACTATTGCTACCAATATATGTCGGGAGTCAAGCTTCTTCCTTCAAAATAATTTACCGAAACAATTGGTTTAACCCTAGCCCTTTTCAGCTGATTGATGGTTTACCCTACCGTTGTTGCTTTCTCCTTTTTTGGCTATGGGCATTAATTACATTTTTTAAAAAAATTGGAGTAATTACATTGTTATTCTTCTATATTAATTACTTAATATACAAATAAAATCCAGAATTCAAGATATGAAATAACATTAAGAATTACGTAAGAGTGGAATCGAACCAAGTCAAGTTCTAATTTAATTGAATATGATTAGATAAAAAAATTAATTTGTGCTCGACTTGACTTGGAACATCACAGTTTGATAATCAGTTCGATTAGTTCAATAATAATAATAATAAAAATCATCAAACTATAAACAAGCCATACTCAATTCAAGCGCAATTAATTAGAAATTATTTATTTTATGGTCCGTTTGATTTAGGAGCAAATAAAATTTTTAAAAAATATATTTTTAAGAAAATATATTTCTGAAAATGAATTAATTTTCTATTATTTAGTACATAAAGAAAAAATATTTTTCGGTATTTGATGCACAAAAAAAATTAATTCTATTTAAAATAAATCAAAATTATTTACTTCAAAATTATTATAATTTCATGTACTTTTTAAAATATAATTTTTTATAAAAATTTTATCGTTCTTAGTATCCAGTAGCCAATGATAATTGATCTCCAATAATAAAATATATATTAAAGGTATTGTAAAATCTTATACATAGATTTATATAATTAATTTAATTAATTATTATAAAATATTATATAATAGAACATCCATTATGAGGAAAAAAAGAGAATATTTTAATAAATATTATATAAAAATGTGCATTGAATTTTAATAAATAAAAATAGATTTTATAAAAATAAAAATAGAAAATTTATCATGAAAATATTTAATAAATTTTGCTTGTAATCGTGATTGCGTAACAAGGTGAGAAGGTAGAAAGCTTGAGTTTAGACATGGATGTATTGAGTAATAAAAAAATGAATTTTATTTTTTAAAATAGGCAATTGCTTTTCAAAAAAATAATATGATTTTCTTGTTGGCCAAAATTTATTTTTCTATTCATCAAAATTTTTAAATGTCCAAATAGAGGAAAGTTGGAAAATAAATTTCACCTAACCAAACAAATCCTTAGTATGGAATCTAATTACTCAATAAATATACAAACTTAGAACATAAATTAGTTAAAAATCAAGCTAAAATTCTATCAACACTTATAAATTAGTTGAAAATAAAGTCATAATTATATCAATATTAATACTTAATAAAGAACAAGTAGATTGTTAATATTTTTTTAATATTATATGTATACTAAATAAATTAAATAAGAATAAATTATAATTGGTTTGAATTATCAAACAGGTTAAATTTTTTATTCAACATGATAAAAATGAGCCATGAGATAATTCAAACCAAATCATTTTCAAGTTTAACTCATCGAACAATAAAGCAGCTCCTAGCGTTACAGCACAATTGAAGGTGCCAGCGTTTATACGAATCATTATGATGGGGAAGAATTTAAAAACAGGAGAGTGAAGAAGTTTATAGAATACCCTTCCCCTTATCTATGAATTAAATAAGAGTGAGAAGAATACAAATGATTATGGTTAATTAACTATTGTTATATTCCACCAATTTAAAAATCTTTGAATAATTATATTTTGAATTTATTTTCTGAACCTCCTGTATTATTTTAATTTAAAATTTTAATTATATGGGTTACGCACTGCAGGGATACAAAGGAAGTCTTTGTAAGAAGGATATGAGTACTATGCATATATAGGCATTAGCTGTGAAGTGAGCAAGGTCCCTCCAGGTTGAATTACGTAGAGGAATCCACTTAACAGTACTTAGCTAAGCTTAGATATTGGAGAAGAGCGCAGGGAGGAAGGCTTAAGTTAGGCAGACTCGCAGAGCCAAAGCTAGCTTAGCTTGTGACTGTGTAAAAGAGGGATCTTCCAAAGGGCCCAAGGCATCATACATACACTATATTATTGAGGAGATTTTTCCAAGGAAAGCTATATAGCACAGCATTCAGTCAATCTCTTCCTCGCTCCCAATATTACTACTACGTGTAATGATGACTAGCTACTGATGTTAGTCACTGTGTCGACCCATATCTCATGCTTTCATTTCTTGGGTTCTTACGAGTGAACTCTATATTTTCAGAATAAGACAGGTCTTCTGGACAAAGATAAGATAGGAGGGTGATATCTAGCAGAAGCACAGAGCAATAAGAATGAATCATTGTTTTTGAATTTTATAATTTGAGGGTGGGGGTAAAATACAAAGTGATGAATACTAATAAATTAGGTATGATTATTTGATTCAATACAAATAGTTAGACTATTTCATCTAATCAATGAGTTAATTAATTTCACATTAAAAAGCATGTAATGTGTAAATATGATTAAGTGATCACATTATCATGAGAAAGTAGCATTTATTTTTACTTTGATTCTCTACAAGTCTACGTGATCACTTATTATTAGTTGATGGTAGCTTCTAATTCTTATAAATACCCCAAATATACATACTCAACCATGACTTGCTCTCTTAATTATATTGAAACTCTATTAGAATGCTAATTTAATTATCAAGGGCTCCACCTAAGCCCAGTTGCAAGAATGAAGAGGACTAAGGCCTCCATTTTCCAAAAACATTACAGTTTTTTTAAATATTCATATGACCATTAAAACATGGTTTATTTCTAATCACTAGTATAAGATTTGATAAATATGATTCACACATTACTCATCGCACCAAGTGCTCTCGCTTGATGAGTTGTGTTTGCAGGGATTGTCGTATTTGTATTTACAAGTTAAATTGGCTACAGAACTACCAACCTGCCACTGATACTGGCCAAACCTAGCACTAATTACTTTTCTAGCAAAGACTGATTTTAGTAATCAGCAGGATTGTAAAAGGAAAAGCGAAGAAAAAGGAGAACTAAAAGCAATCATGAGAGCATGGTTCGACTTCACTTGCATGATTGCAGGCCACCTAAACACATGGTTAAGTAATTAGATCGCATTTATTAAACAAATAATTGTTTAATAAATATGTGATTACCAATACAAGGGACAGCTCGGCATACAATCCTGCACATAGAAAGGTGTTTTCTCCCCTTAATTCTGAGACATAATTATGGAATATTTCTCATGCTTTGATATTTAAGTATTTCATTAATTATGATTAGTTATAATGATTACTGTCATAATCTTGAGCTTCTTCAAAACCTGGGATGCTGTGTGATGCTGTCAAAGTATGGGACAACGCAACCTAAAATATTTGCACTTCATCATTATCATTATTGTTAGGCGCTTAGGATGTCTTTCCCTGTTTCATCGCTTTTTTCTCAAATTATAGCCTTTTCAAAGCTTTACTTTTAATTTGAGATGATAAAAAATTATTGCAGTATGAAACGCACAGGTGGCCCAATCACGAATTTGAATGCTCTCTATTCTTTAAGAAAATAGATAAGGTGAGTTTTAGATAAGATAGATATAAATTTTTTTATTTAAAATTATAAGTTTTAATAAAAAATAATATATTATAAAATAAATTTTACATTTTTATTTTTTTTAAAATTGACAGAAAATTGATCAAAAGTAATTGAGAGTATCCATATGCCCCATCACTTTCAATCAAACACATATTATAAGGAACTTAAGAGATTGACATTGGGGGTTTACAAGATAAATCATGATTTATAATAATAGATCTGATGAGCTCTTTGACCACCCTATGAAGCAAATTCAAAGTTTTAATTGTAAGTATTGGGAAAACTTCGAATGAGTATTTTGCTTACATTTTGATATAATGAATATAAAATATTGCGAATTACAAACTTTTAACAATTAGAAAATCAATCCTAAACTCGCATTTTTATCAACATATAGAACACATTAAGATAACCTTGTTGTAATGGTTGCATCACAAGCATAATTTGCACCCGATCCGATGTTTGATATTCATACTCCATCCATCAAACTTTCTTGTATGCTACCTATACTGAATCGTCCCAACCAAGTATTATTGTTGGAAAATCTAAGGATGCTATATTTATATAATAAAATTGAAGAAAAAGAGGATTGTTTTCCTGAAAATAAATTAAATAAAATAACCTTCCCAATTTACTTTTCTTCCCTTTTATTTGCCTAATCATAAAATACACATAAATCATTCTTAGGGATTGAAAAGTTAAACTAACTCATTTGTTTTCCTTGCTTTGTTAGATTATAGTTTTATAACTTTGTTATAGTCTATTTTTCTTTTTAAAAGAACCTTTGGTATATCATAGAAAATGGAAAAAGATTTGATTGCACAAAATAAATTATATTATATACATTAAGTGAATAAAAAATAAACACATATTTTTTTATTAAAAAGGGCTAATGAATACATATTTTTTATTACATTTAATGTACATAATAAAGACACATTGAATGAAATCGACAATTTCCCTGAAAATTGAATGCATCTTAAATATGGGATTCCTTAGCTATTATTAGTAGTACAATAGTATTTAATATTATCTTTAAAATTTTATTTTTATTATGTCTTAAATTCAAACTTTTATATATATATATATAATGTGAATTTGGCAGAGGAAAAATAGCCCATTCCAATAAATCTTAAAATATAGAATATGAAAGTATTTGTATTTAGATATAAGTTATTTATGTATGAATATTGTCATTACTAAGATCATAAATTAGATATTTCACCCTAATTTAGCTATAAATACTCCATTTCAGGTATCAAATTAAATTAAGAAAATATTTAAGTTATTTGACAGTTTTGTCCCATTATCTGTATCAGAATTATTATTCTTATAAAGAAAAAAATTCTAGGATTTCTTACATACATAATTGAAGTCGAATGCAATTTGCAACGCAGCCTTAGAAACCTAAGGGAAAGTAATGGTCTAGTTTGTAAAGGGTATCCAAAGTGTCCTTAAAAGTTGTGCTCATAGTAGAAAGATCTCACAGTCAAAGTGTGGCCGGCCTAACTATACTTACAATGCTTTTTCACAAATCACTTGACAGTTTTGCCCTACTATCTGTAAAGTCAGTGGCCGGTGGTTTCTTCAATCCCAAACCTATTATTTTGGAAATGGAATGGAAAAAGAGAGCCATAAAGGTTATATATGTAAAGTTGTTTTGGCATTGTCATTCAAAAGAAAATATTGATAACAAATCAATAATCATGAGGTGATGTTCGGTCAACTAAGAAAACAAAGAATGAAGGAGAAAGCCACTTGGTAGGTTTAAAAGAAAAGGAAGACTAAAAAAAATTATTGGGTAAAGTATATTTTTGAGAGTATAATTTTATTCACGGTACTTTTATTTTTAGATATATATACTGATATTTCTCTTAGTTTATTTCAAACGTATACTCATTTTTTTGTTCTAGAAAAAAAAAAGAGTGGCGATATATATTTTTTAGAACCTAGTTTATTTCAAAAGTATACTCATTTTTTTATTGTAGAAAAATAAAAGAGTGGCTATATATTTTTTTAGAATAAAATGATTATAAAAAAATAGATCAAACCTTAATAAAAAGATGGATGTTTTGCCCCAAATTATTTGGTGGTTTTAAAAATCGAGGAATTGCGTGCCTGTCTAACCCTAGTTTTGAGAGGGATGAATGCACGATTATAAGGAGAGTGATGGTAATAACAAAATAATAATGACAACAATAATTAGAATTAGTCCAAAAAAAATAATGATGGAAGGAATAAATTGACTTTGATCTATGAGAAAGGGCACTGGGGCCTAAAAGGAAGGATGGTGTTTGGTAATGATGATAAAGGATTGTTGAGTGTTGACCACAACACTGTGGAAAAACGGAAACAAAGGGATTGGATCCTTCAAACACACTCGCCCGTGTGTCCAATCATCCCCTCCCACTCCATTCATCATTCTATTCCCTTCACCCTTTTTCAGACTTTTGCCCATCAAAATATCAAGTTTCATGATCATGATCTTCTCCTTGATTCATGACACAATCCATTCATAATTAGTATATAATTAATTGTTTACGTATTAATTCAAAATTAATCTCATTTAATAAAATAATATTACTTGCACTTATTCATTCTTTTATGAATCCAAAAGATATATATTTTTTCTTTATACGAATAAAAGAGTGAAAAAAGAGCCAAAGAAAGGGAATGCAAACAACATTATTCCCCTTAATATTTAGATCATAATTTCTTGAAAATTGTGATGTCTTGCTTAGGTGGAAGCAAAAATAGATAATTTGCTGGGATGAGTAGAAGGACCTTGTTACATAGTGTGGGCGTTGGGCTGCGGCCTTGAGGCCATAGGTACAATAAAAGTGAGGCCTAATGCCCACTTATTGGTGGTACCATTAGCCCCACAGAAGAACTGCTGCAACTGCAAGGCACTTCTTTGCAGGGTCATCTTGCTTATGCCAAAGTTTTGAAAAACAAATGAGTTCAACATATAAAAGTATTTAACCTATAAAAGTACATTATATGAATTGCAACTCTTTTCATTATCAGGAAAACTTCATATTAAATTAAGGATGCTTATGGGCCCAGAGCAAGGTCTAATTTCTTTCTACATGTAAATAGAAGTATGAAAATAAAAATGTGATCGCACCATTGGTACGGTGAAATTACCCTTTTTTTTTTGTCAGCCCAACCATGGGCTTTTTTTATTGAATGGGGGCCTAAGTCCAACCAAGTTGGAAAACTACATTCTAAGAGGCATAAAGATCCCAAAAACATCATCAAATATGAAAACGAGCCCATGCTTCTGGCTATAAAAGGCCACCCAATCAAACTATTTAAACCGTAGCCTTTGAAATTCATCAACTCGATTTCTCATCCGTTTCAGGCTCGCGATAGGCTTCGAATGTTTAGCTAAAAAGTATTTTTTTTTAAATATTTTTATATATATTAATAAATTAGTGATATACAATTTATATTTATGATTAAAAAAATATCTAAAGTTTTAATAATGGGGGAAATTAAATTTTCCTTTAATAAAGAAAAAATTACCTTCCTAAACTTCCTACGTTTAATATTAAACAAATAAAATACTTTTTATATTAACATTTTATAATTATATTTTACCAAAAACTATTTTTTATTGAAGCCTAAAACAGACAATAATGCTGCACGTAAGGGCTTAGATAATTTTTTCGTAGAATGATTTAAATAGGAAAATCTCATCTCTTTATGGAGGAATACCATATATTTTTATACATTATTATTAAAAAAATAATCACTACAATCATGATAGGAAAGGAAAATAACATCTCATTTGAAAAGGAGAGAATTGCCTTGTACCAAATTATTTACATTTAACATTAAATGTATTATTTTTCACTATTTTGATAATTTATAATTATAGTCTTATGAAAAATATTTTTCTTCAAATCAAACAGAACCCATGTCAAGTTAACTCCATTGTTGATATAAGAATAACGCGTTAACCTAAGGGAGGGAAAAACAGACCACCCTCATCTCAACATTGCAGAATACTTGCAATTAGCAAGGTGTTGAATCGGTTTCAACCTTCCCAAAAGAAGCCCATTTTTATTAGAGCAAGCCACTGTCATCAATACCCAAATGCTTACATTTCAGGAGAAGTGAAGCCCGGGATGGGTTTGGCCATGACCCATCAAAACATTTTCATTATAAGCTCCCGCTTTGATTCTTCCTAAAGCACCAAATAATGCTTTATTAGGATAATAATTACTTACTATCCTTCATACCGAATCATAATGAGAGTGAACTTTGCAACAGCAAGTCAAAATGCAACTAATGCGGCCAGCTGACACTGAAGGGTATGCAGCAGCATGCAGAAACTAAAGGGGCAATATGGACATTCAAATTACTATTCTCATGCTATAACGGAAGGAAGGACTGGTTTCTACACCTTCCTAAACTAGAATCCACAACCTTACAACTTATTTGTTTAATCACAACCTACATTATTATTATTGGCAGCAATATCTTAAAGCAAGAGCTTCACTTCTCGACCTTGCCCCATGAAAACATCTGCATGAGATGAACAGATCCAGTGAACAATACATCATGTCAAGGATTTAAGAAAGCAAATCTGGTAAATAGCCTACTCATATCATGCAGGCACTGTAGCACACATGGTATATACTAGGTCAAATCTGCTGTGTCCTATCAGCTCGTCTTTGGATGGGAATTTCACTTAATTTTTTGAAATCTTTCTTTACCTTACTTGCTCTGAGAGGCGTAGGACTTTTCCTACTACAGCCACCGTTCTAACCATTTTTATAACCATATGTAAGCTACAAGAGAAATAGCTTTCCAAGGCATTTAATTATAGCGACCTATAATTATTGCCACAAAATGAATTATAGGATTGGCACAAAAGAATATAAGGCCACTACAAAACTACTATATCAAAGTAGGTTTTTGGTTTGCAACATACAAGTTTTCTTACTACATATAAAAAATCCTAAAATATATTTGCAAGTCAGACACTTAGGGTTTATATGGACAAATTATTTGAGAATTGACTTTAAAACAAAAATCAAGGTAGGAAAAAATCACTCTGTCATTGAGATTTTAATGCCATTGTGATTTTATGAACATGATTGATTTTGAAGGCGTTTTACAAAGTCAACAAAAAAATGCTAATAAGAATGGCACAATCAATTTGCATTTGGATAACAAGAACTTGAAATTAAAAATTTTGAAGCTGAACATTACAATGCCACAGACTCGGTAGAAAACTAGCATCCCCCGGAAAACTAAACAAGAGACCCTGAAACGTAGAAGAAACCCTGTCAGTAGGAAGGAACACTCAAGCTACCAGTTATAAAGATCCTATACAAATTCCCGCCCATAAAGTTCCTTCAAACTTAAACATTCTTGAAAGATAGGATAATGAGATTAGACAAATGACAGAGACCAAACATGATAATATGATGTTCATCAATCCGAATGAAACAAGATAACAATCAATGACGAAAATTTAGTTTGCTGAGAAAAGTAAAATAACAAAACCCTTAGCAGTTCAACCATTCACCATGAATATTTCCACATTATATTGTAAAACAAAGTTTGAAGCTTTCAAAATTCTTTGTTCTTTCAAGGATTATATAGTACGAGGCAAATACAGCATAAAAATAAGTCATAACCAAAGTGAGTGGCACTTACACAGCTGTAGGATTATTATAATCTTGTATGTTACAAGACAAAATAGCAATAACTTGATCAAAAAGATTTCCGTCAGCTCAGACGTCTTCGCCTAGGCGCACGAGAATCACCACTATCCACATCAGAAACTCTAGATGTGTCATTTCTCCTCCTGGAAGTAGAAGTTGACAATGATACCATTGAATCAATTTCCACAGCAGTGTCAACTTGATTCTCGGAATCTATGACAGCAGCAATGCTTGAAACAGAATTTGTATCATCAACTGGAGGAGGCTGTTCTTGGTTTCTACCAAGGGGTTGGTTACGGAAATAGGCCTCAACTACTCTTTCAGCAGAACTCAGTGCAGATGAAAGAGAAGATAATGTTGTTCTTTGTGCTCTTCGAATTAAAAAGGGCTGAGCTCTCCGGTTATCCGCTGCCTCAGTGCTACTGAGGTTGTTTTGTGCTAAATCCACATCTTCTGCTAGCGCCCCAACATGATCTCTCCGCATCCCTCGAGATGTCAGAAACCTAGTTAGCAAGGAACTAGTTCTCTCATCTGTTTCATGAACATTATCAGGCTCGTGAGGTTGAATCAAATCAATTCTACTTCCAAGGCGCCGAAACATCTCCTCCATAGGCAGGGCAAATGCACTTCTCTGAATGGCTTGTCTGAAACTCTCAACACGCCTGGCTTGGGGCCTAGGAGGGATTTTAAGAGTAATGTCCTCCTCTGGATCAAAGACAGGGTTTCCACGGCCATATATCGGGATAATATTCTTATTTGTCACCTCTCCCTTACAAATTGGACATTCCTTAGCATCTGAATGCACATGCAACCACCGATAGAGGCATGACCAACAAAACAAATGGCCACAACAAGTCACAACAGGGTCCCTGGCCAAATCCAAGCAAATATTACAATCAAAAAAGCTACCATCATTGCCAGTGCCCTTTTCAACATGGTCCTTCTTCTCTGATGTCTCATCCTCTGTAACACCATTGTTATTTTCACAAGCTTTTGGTACATCCTCTGTTCTTTCTTCAGCTGCCACACTACCCTCACCAGCCTGCATTCCACTTCCATTTCCAGGGTTGAACAAAAATTGATCTAATTCCACCGAGATATTTGGGGCTTCAGGCGGGATATGAACTTGCCGCCATCTCCATCTCTGTCTAGATGACCTAAGCCTAACAGTTTCACCAAATGAAATTCGATGATGTAGAGGATCCTCAATCAAATCTTCTAAGCTCACGTGTTCGGTGGTCATGGAACCAGCTGATGGCTCCGGAACAGGACCCAGATTCAAATCAAGGTTCATTGCATCCGAAGTCTCTTCCCCCATGACAACTTGAATATCCAAGAAGCTTTTCTTTTTTCTATCGAAAGTTAAAACGAACGAAGATTTGGAGGAAGAGAGAGAACAAGGAAACAAGACCACTTCACGGCGAAATTTGAGAAACCCTAAACCGAAAGGCAACTACTTTATTACCAGACTGAAGAAATCAAATTCACGAAAGCTCGATTTTATTAAAAATCGAAGAAACTCATATGACTCTAACTTGAGTATTTGAACAATCAGAAATCACAATACCCCAAATTCGCAACAGGATTGGTAGTAAAACCCTAACTGCATCCCCCGCATGAACGAACTCAGATCTGATAGCCAAAGTTTACACAACAACAAGAAATCCTATGTCGAATTCCTTGAAAACAGCAAAATTGGATAGAAAACTCATTCAATTACCCTCGATGACAATCTTAGATTGGGCAGTGAAGCCATGTTCAAGTGAACCCAACAAGGGTTTCTCGAATATGGGTTTGAGAACAGCAAATATTTTGAAAAACATGAGCTTTCTACCGGGATAAGGACAAAATGACCAAAATGAAGAATTGAGAAGAAGAACACCTGGATCGTGCCCTGTAAGGTTGCGTCCTGGACGACGGGCTCGGACCTGCTCTAATTGTTCAGAGACCAAGTCGAGCTAGGTCCGAGTTGACTCCAACATTATTGCTCTTCTTCGCTCAGCCTCAGAGATCTGCGCAGGACGAAATAACGAGGAAGAGGGTTAAGATGAGTGTGTGAAATGAATCGAATGTCACCGCCAGAGCGCAGAGAGAGAGGAGGAACCACCGAAAGCGTTGGCAGCTCAGGATTGAAGAGCAGAAGCTGCTCTGATCTAACTCAGAGATGGAGATGGACGGTTCTGATGAAGTGTGAGCATACCATGTTGACGAGTGGCTCCTAATTAAACGGAATCAGTGGCACGTATTCACTTAGGGCACCCCATTGCATATGGAATTGGGGCCATTTGATGATAAGCAAAAATTTGGATATCAAAATTTAATAATATTATATACGAGTGATACCTGATTAAATTTTAAATATAAATAAATGATGATTAATTAATACAAAATAATACAATAAATTTGTAAAATTTAAATTCTATTTTTTATTTTTAGTATATAAAATATTTTTATTAAAATTTTATTTTTACAAAATGCTCCTACTCCAACATATGCCACAAAAGTAATATTTTTTTCATTTAATCCCATCAGTGCATAATTACTGTAAATTAGCTCCACTTATTCCATCGATTTAATTATGTCAAGTTTACAACAAGAAAAAGGAAACACAAGAGGGTGCATTATTTTCAATTACTAGGAGTATAAAATTTAAGATTTACCCGCATTTTTTTAGTAGGGAAGTGACATTTTATATAATTTTAAAATTTTTTAGCGCCATGTCTCAAACCTTGTGATTTTAAAAATTTTCCTTTTTCCGTATTCTATTTTTGAATTTTGTGTTAAAGTGTGAACTCATCACAGTAAGTGATTTGTCACATTTATTGTTAACAAAAAAGAATTAAAGCAATTTTTCTTTATAAAATTTAACTTTTACTTGGTGATATTGAAGTTAAAAGGATAAAAGAGATTATAGTATATTATTTAATACGGTGATATATTAATGTATTACCAAATCTTACTGCATATTAAGTTTATCTTTTTAAAAAATTAAATTTAATATATTATATGATAACAAATTAATGGTCGAATCTAATGATTTAGTAGTGCACTATAATCATCTCTTAAAAGAATAAAATACAATAAACCCCTTAAACTATAATTTATATGTGATTTATCCCTTCAACTTTTAAAACGTATAATTAACTTTCTCAAACTAAATAAGTAGTATAATTGACTTACTTCTGTCATCCTCCCATCCAAATTAATAATTGAACCTATCAATCCAACCTTTGTCCTCCTCTCTTCCATCACTAATGCTTTATTTGGTTATAGGAGAAATTGGAAAAGAAAGAAAATGAGAGAGAAAGAAATTGGAGAAGAAAGAAAATAAGAGAGAAGATATTTTTCTTAATTGTGTTTGGTTTAAGAGAAAATAAGAGAGAATTTGTTTGATTTTGTTTGAATGAAGAAAAAATTGGAAAGAAAGAAAATTTAATAAAGTAAAATAACCACAATATCCTCATTACATGAAATAAAAAAAGAATTATACTATTAATTCATTAAATTTTGAAGGTTATTGCCCCCTGCAAACTCCAAAAACCTCACTCATAAAAAATTTCAACTCCAAAAACTCCAAAACAAATAATCTTCTTAAATCATTTAACCAAATAAAAATTAACTAACTAACCAAGCCATCAAATTAAAGAAAGCCACCATAGAAACAAAATATACAAAAATATTCAAGAATTCAGTTATTCAAAAACCTTTTGTTAAGGAAAAAATTGTCATTCTTCTTCCTCTGTAAAAAACTTGAACAAGAATTGAAAAAAAATTGTGTTAATTAGAAATGTTATATACAAACTCCATGAAATAAATACAAACTCTATATCAGAATCAATCCTTTTTTGTCCAATTTGTAGACTTGAATAGAATAATCAAAATAAAAAGGCAAATTTTAGCTAATTTGTTATAAAATTTCGACCTTTCTTAAAGTTATAAAACTTTACAAGACAAGTCAACCAATAATGGAAGAGAAGCAGCTTTTCTATGAACCAAATTCGAACTTCGAACACTATGAACCAACAACAGAACAATACCTAAATGTGATTGAACAAGCCTTGGACTTGGAGAATCCAAGATCTAATAAAAGATCTGATCCATGGTGGATGGCCAAGCTTTATGCTGTTGGACGAACAACTTAAGCACATCTCTTCGGTTATTGCACTAGTATAAAGTCTTTTCACAAGCAAATTGACTTAACTGCCTCTTATTAGCTATAAGTGCTGATGCTTGCCCTAAATTTACATTGTGCTGCATAATGGTTACCCAATGGAACTTCTCTAACAACTTAACGTCATCATCTACACACGGTACTGCAAGGTAGCAATAACAGTGAGATGGATAATGGAGAGAGGGAAGAATACATACCTATGTATGGAAAGAAACCAATGACAGCTTTAAGAGTCCAACAAAGCAATACAAAGTGAGAGGAAACATACATGAAAAGCAATCTAGTAAAAGTGAAGTTCTTCTCCCTTAATTTCTTCTCATCTAAGAGGAGAAGAAATAAATTATGGGACCCATGATTTTTTTTTCAACTTTACTTTCTTCCTTCCTAATTTATATTGCATAGAAATAGAGGAAATTCAGGTTTTTTGTGCCAATGTCTCCTCTCTAACTTCTTTCCCTCTTGTTTTCTCTGCATCCAAAAAAAGGGGGTAAAAGAATTTAGGACTCCTTTCACATCTATTTTTATCAAATACTTAACCTTTGTTCTAAACTCTAATCATGTTTCTTAACACATTTCTTCTACTTTTTTTTCTTATAAAAAGTGAATAGCAACTAAGCACTTTTGTAATAGGAAGTAATGGAACCTATGGAGAATGAGAAATTAATATTAGAAATCATTTGAGTCACACAAAAAATAATTTCTTATGAAAAGTTAAATTTTTAGAAAATAACTTCATATATAAACTTCAAAAGAAGTCTTCAAAACTATTTGGTTGACATTAATAACTAATATTTCTCAAGAAATAATTTTTTTATTTCATTTAATTTAATTTTGAACTTTATGGAAAGTATTAATAAAATGATTATTATACTCTTAATATTATTTTAATACATATCAATAAATTTTAATTTTCTCTAATTATTTTTTATTATATCATATTTCTAATCATTTTTTCCATCATAATTTCTTAAAATAGTATTTTTTAATTTGCTATAAAAAAGTAAAATGTGTTTAAATAAAAAATTAAGATATATATATCTTAAATTATCTTAATATAATCAAAATGAAATATGATTTAAATAAAGAAAAATCCTAGTTAAATAATTACTTCTACCAAATTTATATAAAGTATACAAAAGTATATAATATTTTACTTTTACAATTAAATATTAAAATAATAAATTTAAATAATATAATAAATATATTATATTTATAATTAAATTTTTATTATAATAATATTTATATGCATATTATTAACATTGAACATATTTTCACATATCATATGTTCATAGCTCCAATAATCAAAGGCTTAGTAGTAGGAACTTATGTTGATCATGTAATTTATATAAATATACATAAAGCCTCTTGATGTTTTGAATTAGTGGGAGGCATATGTCTTTGACATTGTTATCATTATATTGCTATATTTTGTACACATTTAGTTATAGCATGTTAATAGAGACATTTAAACCTTGTCTCATCTTGTATTAAGAATTCTAGCTTCCATTAGGCATCTTGAGTGAATGTTAAGACCCATTACATATAATTACATTAAGTTATGTAAATTTTGTAATGCGTACTTTGATATTGTTGATTGTGTTAGTTAGTAACTTATAAGTACTTAATATGTTTGATGTTAATATCCCTTTAGATATAGCACTGTGTTACAAATGCCTATAATCTCAATTTCAACCTAGAGGACTGGTTAATATTAACATTAATATTTTAGTAGCTACTATTTATAAATTATGTGAGTTCAAGTAAAAGATTATTAGTATTTTTATGGATCAATCAATTAATAAATAGAAATACTGATGTCAAGTAGGCCATTATTGATAATTAAATAAAAGGCTGTAAGGTATCTTAAATTCAACACATTTTTATTTAATCAGTATCAATTGTATGATGGATAGAATTCATAATCCAATTACATCAATATATATACGATTTCTACCTTACTAAAAACCTTGTTTAGTTTTTCCATTCCATTGAAGAAAGCTAGTTTTATGTATTCTATCCCAAAGTTACAAAAAAGGGATTTTAGTTAAGGGAGGGCAACCTCATAACATTTGATATTGATTTTAAGTGATTAAAGAAGGTCAATTGCATTGTTAACGATTTGAAGATATGAAATTCAAGTGTAATTATGAACATCTATGATCTAGGTATTTATAGAGGAGTGTTCTACTATTTTCATATTTTGTAATTGACTTTCATCTATATATCATTCCATGATTAAAAGTTATAATCAAGAAATATTCTTTTGCTTGAGAAAGAGAGAAAGAGAAAAAGAGTCTTTCTAATATTGAGGAGTGATTGAGTCTCTTTCTCTTATATCTAATTCAACTTAGTAATAATTTTTGAATGAATATTCATATAGGCATATTCAATAAAATTAGAGAACTTTTCTACCCTATCTTATTTTCTATCAAAATAAAATGACATGTTGGTACTTCTATTGGTGGCATTTGATGTTAAATTAAAAATTTTACTCTCTCATATATTGAGTTTAAATTTAAAATTGTACATTTGTATATTAAATAAATTATCACTCATATCATTAAAAAATAAATATATAAAAATAAGAAGATTAGAATTGATCCTTCTAGTCTCAGATGCCTTTAGATCTGTTTGGATGTGTGCTTTTTTATTTAAGAAAAATAAAAAATAGTGCTTTGGTTGAGTAAATAATAAAATATTTTATTTAATTATAAAATTAATATAAATAATTAAAAATAATTTTTATTTCTTATTTTTAAATTATATATTTAGAATTATAATTTTTAAAAATAATTACTAAACAAAAACTTCTATTTTTAAAGTCAGCAAAGAATCAGATCCTTCGATTCCTCCTTTGAGATGTATTTTGTTCCTCAGAGGACTTCCAGTCTGGGTAGGGATTAAGCTCTTTTTTGTTTCAAGATAAAAAACTTGGTTCCAGATATTTTTAGGTAAAATAAAGGTTGAAAAAATGTCTCTATATTTTGCCATAGACCTTTCAAAAGTCGCATTCTTAGTCTAAAGGTAGTGGAAAACAATTAGAGTTGAACCACCGAGACAACATCTTGATAGACAATTTTAAGATAGGGCTCCTTCTATTTGAATCATCCTTTATTAGCGACGCCTAAGATATTTTTTGATCTTTCCCGATCGGCAGGCCGTACCTTGAACTCAGATAAAATTGTGTTTGTGGAAAGAAAAACCAAAAGGTTTAATTTGGCTAGATATTTGAGTGGACCCAGCCGACAATACATGTAAAAGCTGACAATTTTCATTTCTTAATTGGGCAATTCATTACACATTTCAGCAAGAATATGATGCGAACGGTGAGATAAATAAAATAGATGAAGACTACTATTGTACAACATTTTGACTCTTATTTTAGTGGTTCTTGTCAGATGAATTTCACTAAAATGGAGGATAAAGATTTTGTGATATTTATAACATGGGGAATTCTATGTTACCCCTATGGGTTCCAAATCCATAGGGATGTGGCTAAATCTAAGCCATTAGATGAATTGACCAAGTCAATGGCCTCACTCATCTAATAGTTTGCATTTTGCCACATACCCATGAGTTTGGAACCCATAGAGATAACATAGAAAGCACCTTATAACATAGTTTCCCTATCTTTACAAAAGTTCTCATGGCATAATAATTTGATTGATTTTAAAAGATTTGATGTAAGTGTCGTTCTCGAAAAATATGAAAGCTATCACTTGAAGAAAAGCATTCATTTGACTCGTTCAACAGATTTTGACTTAATCAATATGTACACAAATTGGCCGAAACTTGGGATATCTGATAAACAGGCTCTGCGTACAGCTAACATAATTCTTTTACTCGAGACAGCGGAGCCGCGATTTCTTCATTTTCGTGAAAAGTCAATTTCCATCCAGCAATATTTTTAGAAGGTGATATCTAAACAGAAATAAGCATATAAAACAGGTTCAAATTCTGTGGGCAATAAGGGTAACTGTAGGTGAGCTGGACATAACCTTTTGCGAGCAAATTTATAAAGTCTTGGATATATATATATATTAAAAATTTTTATAATCCTTCTAGTGTTTAAGGACTTTCTCAATTCAACTTAATTTCCAATTCAATATTTAATGGGTTAATATAATCTTTTAAACTCTATTTAATTAATCTATTATACAAAATTAAAAAAATTAAATTGCTCAATTACAATTTATAAAAAAATAATTTTTTAATCTAATTCAATCCAATATTTTTTAAAAATGCCTTTCTTCCTTACAACTAGGGTTTAATTCATGATTTTCATGTATGCATATTTAATAATTTAATTACTTTTAATAATAATTAAAAAAAACGACCTACCTGCGGGTAACAAGAATAATTGCAAGAATATTGGGATTGTAATAATAGAGGTGATTGCATACTGCAGAGTTAATATTAACATTCTCATTCTGAACATATGATTAAAAGAATCAATAGAAAACAAATATCTTCTCTTAATGAGCTATTGCAGACTTATTTAAAATCAAACAATACCTTTCGAATGGCAAAATTTGTTATAATTTATGATTTCAAATTCTGATTAAGACTGTAGTTGTAATTAGTAAAATTATATATAAATACGAGAGTATATTTATTGTTTTGAGGTAAGATTACGATCAAGGCAAATTAAGGAGTATAAGATAACAATATTTCGATTGCGGATTTAAAACCATACTATGCTTTCTAATGAAAAACACTACAATAAACTATAAATTAAATTTATTTTTATTTTAAAAATGGGAGTTACATGATACATCCTCATATACGAAATTCTTATTCAGAAAATACATCATAAAGAAACAGGCCAAGGCCCAAAAGTCACACTATCCTGCTATACCTTAATAACAACTTGTACTATTCCAAAATCTAGTTTTAAAGTAATGCAGCAAATTCAATCAAAACACAGACCTCCCCTACTTCTGCGTCCAAAGTGGTCCACAATGATAACTAATGCAGAATCTCCCTCTTTCAGCTTCCATTGACTTTCTTACAGTCGGATCTAATTTCTCCCTGACTTCCCGTTAATGGGCTAATATTACCCATATTTATCATTGACTGAGCAAAGGCCACGAAAAAAGCGGTCTGGTTACCGGCAAAGTTGTTGACAATGGATACCGTCGAAGATCCATTCGTGGAAAACAGCTCCTGGTCCGATTGCAGAAGACCCATGTTGTTTTGGAGATTTGTGAAGTAGTTGTTGTCGAAGGTGTCTGGGGATGAAGGATCGAGGTTGTTCAGAACTGACCCATTTCCATTTTGCGGGCAAGATTGCTGGAGAGTGGCCAGATAGGTGGAGTTCAGAGTCGGGTCGGGGCTCCCGGTGGTGCTGAAGTTGAACAGCCGGTTGCTAAAGGATCGACATTGGGCACGACCAAAAGTGTGCGCACCTTCATTATGATCAATTTTAGTAAAATGATTTAGCACGATTAGTTCGCAACAACAAAATCTAATTATAAATTTTAGCAAAGATCTAAATTTACAAAAATGCTTTCGAGAGAAAGTTTATTAAATAAATTTCATAAATTTATTTTATTATTTTATATATATTAAAGTGATGACTTTTTATTTATATTCAAATTTTAATTTTAAATATATTTATATAATTTTGATCTCTATGAAATTACATATAAATAAATTAAAAAAAATAGGCCATGATAATTTGAGTTAAAGTGCAAAATAAGATAAGATTGCCGTGGTTTGTAGAATTGCTGTGCTAGGACCATAATTCAAAACTTGGAATCTTACCTTTTGAATCTTGGACAAAAATGTCAAGGAACTAAAATAAAAATTTATATACAAACTTTTTAACCTTTAATGATTAAATATAAATTGTTTTAAAATATATATATATATATATATAAACAAGTTTTTAAAATTTTAAAACTTTACCCGACCCCCAATGTACCTTCGCTTTACTTTTCGTTAGTAAGTCATTTAATGACAAGGCATAATACCTTATTATTATTATTATGTACAATTCATAGATGGACCCCGATAAAAGTGGATATAAAAAGAAAAACCCAGTTTTAAATTTTTCCACAAAGAAATTTCTGAGGATGACCCTTCTTTACTTTGCTCCAAGCATGCTAATCATAACTCGTGTCTTGTCGAGGGGACAAGGCACGATAAAAAAGTCAGTAATAACAACTATGTTTTTAAATTGTGACTGAGTGCAATTATATTGTAGTTAGTAAAATTATTGATAAAAGAGAGTTATATAGTCGTTGCGGTGGAAAATTACGAAAAAATTACAGTTGTAATGCTCGCAACTGAAATATTATTTGCAGCAAAATGCATGCAATATTATAATTGTAATCTGTAATTTAAAATCTTAGTGTTACGTATGCAAGGTATCTAAGTTGTTATAATTTATCCTAGCAGTGTGATACATCATTCATCTTAATCTTAAACTCTTAAAAATTATGAAATAGATTCGTATTTATATATCAAATTTCTATCATGTAAAATGATAATAATAATTTAAATAAGTTTAATTTAAATTTAATATAAATAATAATCATATCAAATTAGGTTAACATATTTATCAAAGGTGTTAAAATGTGGTAACAAGTTTAATTCATTAATAGTTTTAATTAACGAAATTTATATTAATGGCTTTTTAATTGTTAATTAAATATTTTGTTGAGTTTTTTTTTGTCATTTTAATATAAAATAATTAAAGCTTATCCATTTCATTGTATATAATTATTGGTGAATTAGTTATTAATTACATTTTAAATAATATTTTTAAAATTTTAATATTAATTCTTAAATGAATTAATATGACAATCTATTTCATTTTAAAAGAATTTTAATTGGATTCATTTATTATTTATATTATACAATACAAGTTAACTTATTTACGATTATAATCTATTTAAAGTGGCTTGTATTTATGTTGGATTATCACGATGGGCCAAAATTATCACCCCTAGACTATGGACAGGGATAATTACCGGATAAAGCAACGAGATCATTAGTGTTTAAGCCGACAGCAGAAAACTTGGCGGTGATATTGGCTAAGCCTTCAATTGGACTAGGAATAGAGCTATTGGCACCCGCTTGGTTTGCTGATAGACCATCTCTTCTTCCAAGAAGAACGCTCCACGAAGGACCTCCTGACTGCAAACATGAACAGATTCTTAACAAAGTGTGCGTTTAACGTTAACATGTTCGTGTACTTTTTAAAACAAGAACTATATGTACAGCAGGTGGCTATTTACCAAAGATACAGAAGCTTCAGCTGCGAGAGCAAGAATATCGGCGCAAGATACCACGCCAGGGCAAGAATTCTCGATAGAGCTCTTGATGTTGTCAACAACGCCAAATCCCCTAGCTGAGTTGCTGTTTGGGGCTGCAGATTTCTCACTCTGGGTTATGTTTCCACCTTGGTCTAACAAAATCGAAGCATCGCATCCCTACAGCACAAGAAAGAGACATATTCGTTCGGTGGCTAAGAAAACTACGGTAACGCAGAAATATGAAATGGGATTCCAGAAAATCGTGAAAAATGGAAAAACGAGATGGTGTTTTGATCGTGGTTACTTTCGGCCTGTAATGTGCCCACAATTTTTACAATGAAGCATAATTTCAAATTAAAAGGTTTTTTTTTTTTTTTTTAACAGGCAACAAATAATATGAGAAGTGCAGAAGATAAATAAATTATCTAATTGACTGCTAATAAAAAAATTTATTTTCTACAAAATAAGAAAAGTTGCTTATTTATCTTTTTAAAACTTTCTACTTAATTTAATTTTAATTTTCATTATCAACCAAATAATTTTAAAAATTTTTTGAAAAATTTATAAGATGTCTGCTGTGAACCAAACAATCTTAATACTACCTAATAGTTTCTGGTCATTATCAAATATGGGGACTCAGTCTTATTTCATGCATACAAGATGAGAAAGAGAAGAACAGGAGGGATGGTTTTTGTGATTTTACATTGACAAAGCAATCATGGAAATGGAGGCGAATAAGGCTTGCGCCGATACGTGAATCAGATTGCAGAGCTTGCTGAACAGCGCTGCGAACAATGGAAGACACATTTGGACATGTGCTAGAATAAAACGTGTTGCTCAGTTGAGCATTTGAGGGACAGAGGGTTAACGTTAGAGCTAACAAAAGAACAGCCAGCATTTTTAGATAAGGAGGAGGAGAATAAAGCATTGTTGAGGTACAAAGGGTTATCATTTGTTGTGCCTTCTTTCTTAATGGTGAGGTTTAGTAAGTGATATCAAGGCAATATATTTATAAAGAAGAGAAAGCGCGTCATGTCTTCTAACTTTATTTTGCTTGTAGACAAAGTCTCATCTGGACATTACTTACAAGGGTTAGCCACATGTAGTTTAAAACCAAAAAAAAAGGTTGGGTCTATAAAAAGTATTAGGTACAAAAGGAGAGAGGAGCCTACTGAGGAAAGGGGCAAATTAAGTGAAAAATTCAAACCAAATACAGTGAAATTTACACATGCCTCGTCAGTTTTAACACAAAGTGATACTATATATTTTTTGAGAGGTAAATAAATCCAGTGTCCATTTCAGTTCAATTTCAATCCGTGGAAGATTCAAAAAGTGAATGTAATTGTGCAGCAAAATCATAATATTCAAAAGATATGATTAAGTAATTGATAGAGTTTTTGCATACTTAATATTTTTTAAAAAATTTATTTTTTTTGCTGTATTCAAAATTCAATTTCTAATCTTTATGTATATTTGTTTAATAACATGCTTAATTGGAATAGTAAATATGTTCATATATAAAGTTAAGGTATTATAATGTATATAAATCGTTGTTGTTAAATTTATTTTGTTCCAAGCCATATCTTATTTATAATTAAGTACAGAATTGATTCCAAATTCGATTTGGACCACAAATTCTCAATCATGTTATCGTTATGTGACTCAATATGTATCAATCAATTGTTTTGGCTTGTTAAACTTTGAGCTTTAATGAACGTTGAACACTAGTTACCCCTTTATGTGGAAATGTCTAATATTTAATTCCTAAAACATCCCTTCATGCGTGCTTCTTAAAAAAGTTGAATTAGAATTCCATATTTTGCACTGCTCCAAGTCATCTTCTTAGAAAAGTTGCATGTATAGCTGTATTATACTGCACAATTCTTCGCACAAATTTGAAGTAATTGCCATAGCATAAATATGCATGACCTAATACCTAAACGCGTTGTGGAAATATTCCATTATCTCACTACTTTCAATCAATAAATACTATCGCAAATTGCTAATTACCATCGTTAAACTAAACTCCACTTAAAACTTAGTATATTAAATTTAGCGAGGTAAAATGCCAAGGCGATACAACCTCTTATATCATTATCCCAACTCTACATGGCTCTTACTTATATTGTAATTCACGATTATAACATTGTTATTGTCATAACCATTTTGTTTCACAACATTTATATTTTTACATATTTATTCACAATTTTATTAATAACAATCATAATCACAATTAATTACATTTAAAAATTGTACAAACATATAATAATCAATAATACTATATATATATTGATAATGAGACCTAAAATTGAATTTTGATTGCAAATTAAGATTGTCATTAAATATATAATAGTAATAAGACAAATTTTAAAGTTCATTCCAATAAATATAACTTAATTTCAAATTTTATTCTTGGTACTTATAATATTTGTGTGTGTGTGTGTGTGTGTGTGTATTAGGGAAAAATATAAAATATTTAATTTAATTTAGGGTAGTTAGATTTTACTCTCTTTTACTTTAAAACTTGAAAATCCCTAAAATTAACATTCACTATCAACTTATTTTATCATTTTGTCAAATTATATAATTTTTTAATAATATTTTCAAATAACAATCATAATATTATAGTATTTTAGTTTATATATCTCATTATATTTCTACAAATAATTTTTATATTATATAATTAATAAGAATTATATTAGATATATAAAATTTTAATTAAATAAGAAAAAATGAATTGTAAAATTATATGTGAAAAAATAGTAAAATAAACTTATATGCTGTCATATTATGATTGTTGCTAAAAAATTTATGAAAAAAATATATAATTTGATAAAATAGTTAAATTAAGTTAATAATTTGTATTAAATGCAAAATTTGTAAAGTTTAAGGAGGTAATTTTTAAATTTTCAAAGTAGAAGAAAGTAAAATTCAATCACTCCAAAATTATAAGGATATTTTGTACTTTTTCCTATATATATATATATGAGTTGGGCAAAATGTTGGGCAAGCTTTGTTCATCTTGACAGCTACAGGAGGAAGCAGCAGTCCGCGCATCACCATACTTCACGCAAATCTAAAAGCCCTCTCTTTCCAGAAAGCCTAAACCTAATTAAGCTATCGTAGTTAAATGGTAAACACAGCCAATCATTGGTTCACCGACATGTTTCTTGTTTCATAGTGTGTTTGTCGTCGTCTTCGTTTCACATTTTCCTTTATTGCTGCACAACTAATAATAGCCTCCATTTACCAAAACAGAACATTTTAAAAAGGCCTTCGTTTGCTAATCTGTCCATTTCATGTTAAATAGAAGAAAAAGAAGTCTGTGGGCCTAATTTTAAAGGTACCCAAGAAAATTACCACCGAGCTACAGTGTTGTTTCATGTGTTTTCTTCGTTTTCAGTCAGTCTTCGGTTGCACTCATCACCGACGAAGAATCTCATAATTAAGAATCTCTCCGCAATCACAGGAAATTAGGGATGAGATTTATGTGGTCATTTTCCCTAACAATATTCTACAATCTTATGGATATGCCTCTTGTAAAGTTGGATTTCGCAAGAATCTGTTAAATTTTCAATTAATGAATGATTCACTGTCAAATCATATAAATAAGCATAAAATTATATATAGATAATTAAATGGAATAAATTTTTATAAATTCATGAATCTCCAATTAAATCTATTTTTTAATGAAAAGTTCAGATAGTCTAGTTACGGTCACACCTACAAAAAAATCTTTTATCTACTCCAACCACGATGATACGATGATCACAATTTGTGGTTTATTGTGCGTGCAATGGACACAAATTATTCTTTTTAATTACTCTGATCGTACAAAATTACTTTTTGAAAAGTGTTCAATTGAATGCTAACGCAGCATGTAAATTCATATTTTAGAATTACAAAAATATTGTAAATTCATTTTGTAAGCATAAATTCTGCCTGATCTTTATTATCATCAATGGACATATTAACTCACATTAACATATCTTTTGATTCTGTATTAAGTGATTTATAGAGAAAATTTAATTTAAATATTTTATAATTTCAAATTTAAATTAAATTGTAACAGATTCATCATCCTGTTTATGACCATTTCTAACTTTCTGTTGTCATTTTCAGCTTAGATTATGGAAGATGGCACTTGGGTTCCTTGTGTTCCAACAACTAAGGGATATACATCTGACGGATAGCAGACCAAATTTGAAAACGGAGGATTTATATTGTATCAAGTGTTCGATATTTCTAAAATCTTGGGCTGTTAAGAGGAAGTTCAAAAATAATTTTATTATGAATTTAACATTTGATTTAAACCGAAGAATGAATTTAATTTAATTTTTTGTTATTGTAAGTTTAAGCATGTGCCTGCAAATAAATAAATTGATTATAACTTATTAATTAAATTAATAAATTATAAATTAATATTTAGAGGTGTACGCTAATTTATTATAAAAAAATTGATTTAATAAACTCTACAGGGTGATTTATAACTTATTCTTTTTTTTTCTAAATTTATGATTCTTCATTCTTCATTCAGTTAATTAACGACCTATGCTCTTAATCACGTAAATCTAATATTTTTTTATTTATACTCATAAACTCAGTATAAATATTTAAATAAAAATAAGCATATAAATTCATAAATTATCATTAATTAAATTTTAAATTATTACATTTCTTTTTAAATAATAAAAATTAAATAAATAAATTTATAATATCATAAAATATAATTAATTCAATCTTAGGTAATCATATCCTTTGTCTAATCATAAATAAATAAAAATATAATATCATAATAAATAATTAAATATATTTTAATTAATAGTAATTTTTTCAATAATAAATAAATATATAATATAATAAAGTATAACTAAATAAAATTTAAATAATTATATTTTCATTTTAAACAATTTAATTATATGAATATAATTAAATTGTAAAATAAATATAAATTAATTTATTTTACATAAGTATTAATATGTAATATGTTTTTTATATCATTCTATATTTATTAACTAATTTCATTAAATATTCCTAATATAAGCAACTAACTAATTTATCAATTAATTAACTTACCGTATATTAACTAACTCTCCATTATTGACCCCACCAAAGCCTACAGTTTCCGGTAGAATTAATTTCATTTTAAATGTTGATGTCCTATACTCTCAATCAGATTTTTGTGGGACCAGTAAATTTCGCATTAGTAAAATTTTTTTAGCTTGTATATGTTCTCAAAAAGTAAGCAGAATGACATATTTGAAAATAAACAATAGATAAGCAAGATACATGATTATATTATTATTATAAAATTCCTCTTTAATATCGGTATATCAACTCGATTAAAATGAAAATCAACATTTTATATATAATAACACACTGATATTTTTAAAATTAAATATAATTTAGCATTTCATTTGAAATAATTAATTAACATTACAAAACCCATAATTTTAAAAAGGAGATAAAAAGTACATTTTATAAAAATTTAACATAATGGTTATTATTTATAAATAATATTTATTATAAGTTTAACTTTTATATTGGCTTAAACTTAACCAATGTTTAAAGTTATGTAAATTGCTACTTAATTTAAAAAGTGTCAACTTTTTATATTAATTATTAAAGAATTGACATTAAAAGAATGAGAAAGAATCAATTTAGAAAATTAGGATATAGTTAACACATCTATTGTTTTTATAAAATTGATATTGTAACAACTTTTTACATCGGTTATTAGAAATTCAAATAAAAAAAATGAAAAAATCATTTTATAAAATTGGAATATAATTAACACATTAATTTTTTTAAAAATAACTAATGTATTTTTTTCATAAGAGTTTAAATGTCAATTCATAAAATAATTAATGTTTAAAGAATGGGAAAGAATCAGTTCAAAAAATTAGGATATAATTAATACATCAATTATTTTTATAAAATTGATGTCAGAATAGCTTTTTACATCAGTTATTAGAAAATTAATATAAAAAAAGGGAAGAATTATTTCAAAAAATTGGGACATAATTAATAGAGATGTACGTGGTCGTCCGACCCGCAAAAATAGAAAATTTGAACTCTTTTTTTTTTTTGCCCAATAGCTCTTTAGGTTTTTCTTAAAAGTCCAGTTAATAATTATGTCAGCTGAGGTCAAGATAAAAAAGTCCGATAGGTCCGGCCGGATTATATTAATTTATTTTTTATAACATAATTTTATATTAAAAAAAATTATATTTAATTATTTTTAATGTAAAAAAGATTAATTTGATATAATTAAATATTTTATATATTTATATATCATATTAATTTTTTAAATATATAATTTTTATAAATAAAAATTATTTTTATTTAAAAATAAAAAATAATTTATTTGGGTAATCGAGTCGGTTCGAAGGGCAATTCATTTAAAGAATCGAGTCGGTTCGAGCCGAGTCGCGCTAATATTTTTTTAAAAAATAATCGGGCTGGATTTGGTCATAAATTTTATAAAGTTTGGCCTAACGCAAAATCCACATGACCAAATCCATATACAACTATAATAATTAGCACATTATTTTTTTAATAAATAACTTAGATATTTTTTTATAAGATTTTAAACATCAGTTCATAAAATAATTGATATTTAAAGTTATAGGAATGATAATATTTTTTTACTATAAATAAAGTATATCTTAATTTTTTCTTTATTATTATTTTTACTTTCTCTCTTATTTATTTTCAAGACTATCCAAATCATTCTACAAAACATTATAACTTATTTTATTCTTTACCATACAATATTAAGTTATTGATAGTCTTTCAATCAAGATTGAGCATGAAGTGGGTTTAAAATATAAGATGTGGCTTTTTTATTTCTATTTCTGAAATTGCTTTTGGTGATTCGATTTTTTTTATAGACCGTAGACTCTCGTGGTAAACAAACAATATTTCAAGACCTTTAAAATAGGCAAACATGGAAAATGATATGGTGGGTAAATAATAGTATAAAATGGAAGAAACTTTACGCAAAAAGCTTAAATAAAAGGACAACTACATGTAATTGTTATGCAGAGACTATGATCTAAAGTACATTAAAAGGTGTAAATGGATGCTGATTGGAAATTCATATCCTTCACTTACACTCACAAATAGTGTTTAAATTATAAGAAGTTGCGTAAAGGTTTGAATAGCTGTAGAGTGTTGTAGAGGTGAGCGAGTAGAGTGTGAGATTATGCTTGAATAGGAATTTTGGCACATGAGCCTGTTCCTTTTCACACTACAAGCATTTATATTGCAAAAGTTAGATACTTATCCACATCAACCTTTAAGAGTGTTTTCCCTCATTTATTGCTTATATGTTTCCCACGCGTCTAATATGCATCAACTTGTGCAGCTTTAGAGGTATGTGCCAATAACTAACCTAATTAGCTGTGATCACAATCTCTCCACAAAATTCACTCATCTAATCAATTATCTCAACTGCTTTCCAAAAGGTCGACCCATTGAACAATTATCGAAATTTATGGATTTCAAATTACATTTAATTTCTCGATGTCGAGTGAATTTGACTCCTTTAAGCAAAATATTAACAATTGAAAATTTGAGAAATGAATTGATATACATTAATAAATGCTTATTATAAAATAATTTTACACCATTAATCTATTTTAATAATTTTATAATATTACCTAATTATGTATTATAATGTCTTTAAAAAATTATTAAAATTTACTCATTATCTATATAAGTTCTCACTTTTTTTTAATAACGGGCTGATAGTGACAATAATCATAACGCAAATTGATGAAAAGAAAGAGAAAAGGAAGATTATAATGCACGTGGACCCGTGGATTTGGTGAGATTAGTCAGTTTGATTGGCAGCCAAATCTGAAAAGAAACAAGCAGCATGCCATGCTTTCTTGACCAGGGATCCCAGCCCAATTCCAATATTAACTTATTGATCAAAATCCCTTTAACATTCCAAGCAACAATCTCGCAAATATCTTAAAGATGATAGAAGTAAAATGGAATGCTGACTTTTTGCTTTTTCTTCCTCTCCCTTCATTGACTCCTAAAAAATAAAGAAAAATGATATGGCGGTCTGGGCTGGTAGTATAGAAAGCCATCTAATGAAGGAGCCATCAACTTTTGTTTGAGACAAAATTAACTGTACTACTTTTTTAACTTTTGATCAGTCCTTGTAAATGTTAGGTTGTCAGAACTTAGAACCCCACCCTTATCCTTTAAGTTTGAGCACCATATTCTTTCCTAAAAGTAATATTATAAATATAAAAAATAAAATTCAAAATTTTAAAATTTTTATATTTATTAAATTAAATTTTATAAATTTATTTTATTATTCTATATTTAATAATAATTTTTTAATTTTTATTCGAAATTTAATTTTGAATCTCATTTTTTATGGATATAAAATTAATGTTCTTCCATCTCTCTTTCCATTGCCAATTTAGGAAATCACATT
Organism: Sindora glabra; assembly: GCA_020226215.1. NCBI lineage: Eukaryota > Viridiplantae > Streptophyta > Magnoliopsida > Fabales > Fabaceae > Sindora > Sindora glabra. The sequence goes on from CM035228.1 coordinate 22,248,370, forward strand.
CTTATTCATTTGATTTAATTTTGTATCTACTCGTTATTCTATAATTTATTTAAAACCACAACCATAGTGTCTTAACCTTTTACAGCTAAATGTTGGTGTTGATATTTACTCATGGATTTGGACAAATATGAGTCAGATCAAGTCCTGATATAAGTAAATTGAAAATTACTTAAAAAGTTTTGCCCTAACCCTAACTTGTGATGTGTTATTGGCCAAAACTTTGGAATATCTAAGTAGTATGTGTTGACTTTCTTTTAGCTCCAACCTATGAGGAATTTTTTCATTTTTCCCACATTGTACATCAAAAAGGCAAAAAGCCCCAATGTTTTTGGTAAAAAAAAAAAAAAGACCTCACTTTAACAACCTGAACACTTCAATATGGGTCAGACGAGATGATTGAGCCCAACTTTCAAGCCAGAAAAGAGATCAGTTTGTTTTATTTCACTTCAATCCATGAGGGAAAGAAATGAAAGGCCCAACTACTGAGAGGCCCAATAGACACCAAAACTGTGGAGAACACCTGTATTGCATTGTTATAAGGACAATGAAGTACTAGTAAAATTATATGTATAGATTTATATAAAAGAATAAAATTGACTGGATGGATTATTATTTAGAGATGAAATCATAAATTGATATAATTTAAAAACTATTTTTATAATACATTCTAACTTTATGGGTAAAAATTATTATTTTTATTTATTATTATTATAGACTTTGGACAAAACGGATTTTCTTCCTTTCTTTCTATCTGTTTTCCTTCATCCTTAAGATTGACAAAATGGATACCTAGACAAAAAGAAAAAGGAAAAAAAGGACAAAGTGGGTATTGTGATACTGATATTCCAACGTTGAAAGTTGAAGAAATGTGTACTGGAGCCTACTTTCTTTGTCTGATACAGAATTCCACGTTTTATTTGTTTTTTCTTAAGTAGTAGAGGTAGCTAATACATCCAGGTCCATTTGATTTAAGGAAAAATAAAATTTTTAAAAAATATATTTTTAGAAAGTAAATTAATTTTTTATTGTTCGGTATATAAAAAAATAATTTTTAATATTTGATGCAAAAATTTTTTTTTATTTAAAGTAAATTAAAATTTTTTACTTCAAAATTATTATGGTCTTACATATTTTTTTTTTAAAATTTAATAATTTTTTTTCATTTTTGATACCTAATAGTCCAATGATAATTAGTCTTCAACAATAAAACATATATTAAAGGCATTACAGAATCTTATAAATTCATATAATTAACTTAATTAATTATTACAAAATATTATATAATAGATCTTTGATTACAAGGAGGAAATTGATTACAAGGAACAAAGGGAGAATATTTTAATGAATATTACATAAAATGTGCATTTGAACTTTAATAAATAAAAATAAATTTTATAAAAATAGAAATAGAGGATCCATCATAAAAATATTTAACAAATAAAAATAAATTTTACTTGTAATCATGATTGCATAATAAGATAAAAAGATAAAAAAAGAAAGTTTGAATTTGGACATAGATGTATTGAGTAATAAGAAAAATGAATTCTATTTTTCAAAATAGGAAGTTACTTTCCTAAAATATAATACAACTTTCTAATTGACTATAATTTATTTTTCTGTTGACTAAAATTTTAAATGTTCAAATAGGAAAAAATTGAAAAATAAATTTAAAAAATTTATTTTCCTCCCAACTAAACGGACTCTTAGATTTAGGATGAATTCGAGATATAGTATAAGTTAAAAGTTTTTAAAAGACATCAAATAATATTTAAAGAATAAATTTTGGATATGAAGATCAGTCTTTTTTTAACTATTTTATGTTTTTTAAAAAATATTTTTGTTTAAATAATCATTCTTGTAATTTCTTTTTAAAATTCATAAATCTAAATATATAATTTAAAAATAAAAATAAAAGTAAAAAAATTTAAATATTTTTAATTTATAATTTATTTCTAATGATAAATTTATAATTAAATAAAATATTTTCTTATTTACTCTATTGATCATTTTTCTATTTTCTTTGAATTTAAAAATAATTTTTAAGATAAATTTTAAAAAAAATTAAAAACATATTCAACCATAGCCTAAATCACTGTTACTGAGCATGGCTTCACAACACATTCAAAATTTTCGATATCAATTTGTGAAAAAAAAAAAAGGCTTTTTAGCTGCAGTAATTTGTGCACTCTAAGATATAATTTTGGGATCGTTTCATTAGTATTGTTTTATCTATAACATTAGTACCATTTCGAAATTTTCCTCTGTTAAAAAAATGCATAATGCTATGATACGTTTTACTCCTTGCCACTTTTGCAGAATGTATATGTCGATTTTATAAATTTGAAATGATGTAACATTCTTCTATGAAAAAAATAAAATTTTTGTATTTTGAAATTGAGAAAAATACCGAACACTCCCTTTAATTTTGAATACTTGAATTTTACCACTTTCAAAAACTTAAAAATCAAGCAAAATAAAATATAAATTAGCATTTATCAAATAATGCACTATAACATTATAGATTAAATAATATTAAATTAATAATAAGATGTTTAATTTTTTTTGATTTTGCTAACTATAGATAACTCTAAAGTGGTATTTGATTTATGGAATTATATATTTTTAGAAATCTTGATCTTTTGAGAATGTGATTTTCAAAAATTTAATTCTCAGAAATGTAATATTATATGTTTAGTTTATTTAAAAATATTTTAAGAATATTAAATATTATATTTTATTAATTTGCATATGTTTAAATATATTGTTAGTTTATAAAAAATATCTTCATAAAAAATTGAATGATTAATAGTGATCAATGATGGTGAAAGACAGTTGATAATTGTCTCTAGCGAATGATAGTGGCTAAAGAAGGTCATTAGTAATAGGGTGTAACAACAATAGTCATTTGTAATTGATGGTGGGTGACAATGAGAAATGATCAGTGATAGTCTCTAGTGATAAGTGATGGCCAATAGACAGTCTTTAGTGGTGAGTAATGTACTATCACATTATATATTAAATAATATTAAATTAATAATAAGATGTTTAATTTTTTGATTTTGCTAACTATAGATAACTCTAAATTGGTATTTGATTCATGGAATTATATATTTTTAGAAATCTTAATTTTTTGAGAATGTGATTTTCAAATATTTAATTCTTAGAAATATAATATTATATGTTTAGTTTATTTAAAAATATTTTTAAGAATATTCAATATTATATTTTAATTAATTTGTATATGTTTAAATATATTGTTAGTTTATAAAAAATGTCTTCATAAACAATTGAATGATTAATAGTGATTAATGGTGGTGGAAGGCAATCAATAGTTGTCTTTAGCGATGGATAGTGGTTGAAGAAGGTCATTAGTAATAGGGAGCAACAACAACAGTCATTTATCGCTGATGATGGGTGATAATGAGAAATGATCAGTGATAGTTTCTAGTGGTTGGTGATGGCCAATAGATGTCACCAATAATAGGTCATGGAGATAACAATCACCTATGGCAGATAATAGCTAGTGGCAGTTAGTGGTGATGGTAATCACCTATAATGGGTGGTATGTAATGGCTAGTAATGACCACCAACAATGGGTGGTAGAGATAGCATTTACTAACAGTAAGTGGTGGATGATAGTGGTTAGTAATAACTATCAATAATAGATGGTAGAAATAATAATCACTCACAGTAAGTGGTGAAGGATAGTGGTTAACGGTGGTGGACATCGATGGAAATTATAGTAGATAGTAGTAAAATAAAGTGTTAATAGTAATAGAGCTTTAATAGAAGTGTGGGCAAAATAATTTTCTTATATTATTAAAATATTCTCATATTATGATAATATAGGATACTTATCTCTCTAATAGGAATATTTAAAAAAATATTAGGCTAAAAATATTTTTATAAATATTTTTTCTAAAAGTTGAACTAAATATGAAAATCTTACATTCTCTTAAAATATTTTTAGGAATATAAAAAAGATTCGGTAAATTAAATACCACCTAAGAGTTATCAAAATATCATCATTTATTGCTATCTCCTATTTCTAAATGAATATTCTGAAATAGCATTAATTTAAATATTGACTTCTAATACTCTTGTTTAATATTTTTAATAAGTTTCTCTTAAATAAATTTTCTATTAGTACTTTTTTCTTTTTAACAAGATCAATTACAATATTTTTATAAATAAAATAAGTATTTTTACATATTTTTAGATATTAAATAAGCATTAATTAAAATTATTATGTAAAACATTGTAACCTTATAAAATATATAAATAAAGAATTAGTTTTTACATTTTAGTATAAAGTTCATATATGTTTTATAATTTGAGGGATACATTTTAATGGTTATGAAAGTAATTAATATATGAAAATATTTTTCACATTCTATGTACATAGGTGAAGCCTTATGCATAATTGAATCCTCATTTGCCATTCACGGAGATTTAGTCCCTTTCAAAAAAAATTCAAATAAAAAATATACTTTTATATTTTATAATCATGTTAGAAAATATATATCCAACCACTTTAAAATTTGTAAAGATTTCATATAAAATTTTAGTCATTTACATTTTATTCATCCTAATAATTTAAAACTACCTTCATTGTCACAATCCTATTACCATGAAACTCGTTAACCTAATTTTCACTAACTTAATTTAATACTAACATTTGATATCATTACATTTCTTACAAATAATGCAAAATATTTTATATAATAACTAAAAATATTTACAATCAAGCATACACATCAAATGTCTTCAAGAAGGGAAGTTAAACTTACTTATCAAAGCCTCGAAGAGTATTTCTATTTACAAACAAAGAATTTATTATAGCTGTCTTGCACAAAAATATGTCAAGGAGAATTTACTCTTGTGGTATTGGTGGTGGATAAGCATCTACAGTAGTATTTGTAAAAATCAAACAAATAAAAAAAGTAAATCAAAGATTTAATAAGTAAATAATTTACTTATAATGATATATAGAAAGATATTAATAATATTCTTTCCCTTTAGATTAAATCTCAATACTCCTAGAGTTATGCTTGTATTCAACAATATGAATAACATTCATAATTCCATTTAAATAAGGATAATAATGAATGGATGAAAATTAAATATTTAAATCTTCTTATAATTCTTAATTAATCTTATCCCTTTATAAATCTATCGTTGCTTCTCAAAGATCTATCTTATCCTTTCATAAAACATTTTTTTGAATTCGATTTATATCATAATTCATGTATTTCATTTCTTAATTTTCATATATTACATCATAATCATATTCCTTTTTGAGATTTTAACATTAGATATCAAATATAATTATAATAATATACTGAATATGTAAGTACATGAACATAATGCCATTATTTATCATAAAATTCTATAAACATGTCAAAGGAGAAGTAATAAAATTTAGCCCTTATTGCATCTAAAGAGAAACTTTAGAGATCATAGTTGATTATAAGTATTCAAAAAATAATATTTTTAAGATGGCCAATAATATAGTTAACTATAAGCCTTTTGAGAGCAATTCTCAAGATTATAATTAATTATATAATTAACTATAAACTTAAATTCTATAAATTTTTTATGTTTTCACTGTTTCATTTAGTTTTAGATTCTCAAAATATCAACACACATAACTTTAAACTTGGAAATTTCATGAAAACAAGCTACAATACCTTTATACAAACCATTTTCAACAAGAAATTCATTTTAATACCAAAAATTTATATTGATCAATCATCAATTAGCTCTTACTTATCAATTTACCCTCAATTAACTATAAAACATACAAAACTTAATATTAATGTAAGGTTGCTTACTTACTTAAGTATGAAGGAGAAGCTAGAAGATGAAATTAAAAGTTATTTGTCTTAATTCACATAAATTCAAGAAGTGAGATGAAATGTTCAAAGTCTATAATTGTTTATTAAAAACGAAAATCCATAAAATAATTACTACAATAGAATGAATGATTTACATTGGATGTTTACTGCCAATTCATATTTACTACCAATCTACCAAAATGATGGATATTAAGACCATAAAAGTAAGGCATTCTACTTATTGAGATGGTGTGACTTAGTGAGAAATAAGTATATGAGAAGTTGACTTATAGATAATAAGTATGAGACTTAATAAGAAATATTTAATTAACAATTCATATGATGTAATTCTAGAAAGATTTAATGAAAATGTAAAAAGTCAAATATACATATTCTCAAGCTTCCATGTTACATGGAACCTTGATTATGGGATACTTAATCATTTACCACTACTATGATCATTATTATATCTAATTACCTTTGGGAGTATCACTTGTCAAATTTGAGTAAAAGAGGTTTTCAAGATATCAGTAAAATTTAATTACATACACACATACACACATATATCAAATAAATTTCTATCTTATGCCTCTCGGTTGGACTTCTCCACTCAAAAACTCCATATTTGTTCCTCTCGAAATTAATGCTATCCTCTTATAAACTTACATATAAATCAGGTGCATATGATTATATCACAGTATAATTCACCCCATCATATCATTTCATTTGCCTAATAAAGAATAATTTACATCATAGTATAATTCATCTTATTATGTCATTTCAGTCTAATTTATAACATGATTTATAAGTAGCAACACTACATGCCTTTTTATATGGCTACATATGGTGCATTTTAATACATCAGTTATTTTAATTGTATTCAATTTCAATCAACTACAACATATAATAATTATACATTTGTCGTAAGAGACAAAATCCCAATTATTTAACTTAAAATTTGATTATATGGTTAGACAAGCATTAGATTATCACTTATAATTGGTTTTAATGTTAAAACATGAAAATAAATTAAAGGATTTGATTAAGGAGTCAATACAGGGTGAAAATCTTGATCTTGGAGGTGAAGAATCGATTCTAGAACAGATTTGGGGTAGAAATTTTAATTTTGGAAGGGTGAATCAATTCTAAAATAGATTTAGGGAAGAAATTTTGATTCTAGAAAGGTAAATCAATTGTAGAATAGATTTGCAGATTTGGAGTGAAAATTTCAATTTTAGAAGGATGTGAATTAATTATAAAACATATTTAGAAAAGAAATTTCAATTCCGAAAGGGGCGAGTCATTTATAGAATAGTTTTAAGTATAAGATTTTTGCATTTTTCTCAAAATTTACTATTCACGAGACAATAAATGTAATCTTAACTCATTTATTACTTAACTAAGCATAATTCATTCATCAAAACACACATTTGACACTTTATACAAACTACCTTTATCATTAAATTCAATCCAAATCTTACAAATCAACATGCTTCAAATAGAATCACACAAACCTAATATATTGACAAAACCAAGAAATTCCTAATAAAATTAATAGATTGAGGTGAGAATATTCACTTACTTTATATAAGCAAGGCATTAGGAAGTTGGAATTAAAAATTAATGGTTCTTAATCATTTAAAATTAAAAAATTTGAGGTTAGGGTTTGTTTTCTCTTTTCTTTGACCTAAAAGATTCAAACCTTTCAATCCGAAAGAAGAAAAGAATAATCCACCGATAATAAAGCTCTTAACTTAATTAAGGTGAAAGATTTGATAAGTATTGAGCTCCCTTTAATTTAGATTGGAGAAAATGATGAGGAAAAAGAAGATAAGATGAATGAGAAAGTGGGAAAGTGTTTGGGCAATTTGTAGTTGGAGGGAGGAAAAAGGTGGGGTGGTTGATTTAGGCAAAAATATGAGGAATAGTGCAGGGGCAAAATAAAAAAAAATGACCTAAATTTTTTCATTCTCTCATACTCACCTCTAAACACTTATAGCTTTTAATTATTTATTCCATCTATTTCTTTTTTACCATTTTATACTAAATTATTTATGTCAAATTTTATTCTATTTCTAATCCATGTTTCTTTATTGCAACCTATCCATTCTCGTATAGTGAATACTATAAAATTCCTTTAACGTATTTATAAGTACTAAATCATTTCATTATTTACAATTCATTGCTCAAACAATTGAGTAATTTAAATGGGCTAGTGATCGGGAGTTAAAATGAATGGATAAATTTAAATTCATAGTGATGTAACATATTTGGAATTCAATCCATTTTTTTCATAGATTTATGTTGATTGATTTGTAGACTTATAATTAAAGTTTGTGAATTTATGAATTAAATTGGACCTCTAAAAATTTAATCCTTTTTTTTTTTTTGCAAATTTATATGAACTAATTCATATTAATTGAAGTCTACATGAACCAGTCTGATTCATTTGTTTTATAGCACCAATTTGGCTAAATTAAAGTTCACTGCCTTACTTTCCATTACATTTATTAATTTATTATTTTCATTTTAAACCACCAATTTAAGTCTTCTCATAATTAATTATTAGCAATTATTTTTACAGTGGTTACTAACATACAATATCTTATTCATATTGAAACAAAAAATAACAATCTACATTTGAATCTCTAACAACTTTCAAAACAATTTTAACTCGTAAATTCTTTATCATAGTAGGTAACAACTTGTACACCATCACCTCGATTCATTTTCTGTAACCATAAAATAATGTTATTATTTTAAAAAAATAAAGTTTCGTCACTTTTATAAATTTTCAAATTATTTCATTGAGTAAAGTTTGAAATAATTATTCAAGAAACAATTTTTAAAAATTCAATCAAATTAATGATGGCTAATTATTATTTTTTTAGTAAAATTTATTAATAAATCAATTAAATTAACAAATTATTTATTCAAATGTATTTAATTCTTCAAGCCAACGCAACCTGTTCTTTTTTTGTTTTTTTCAAAATCTTCAAACATGTTGAAATACATAATTAAATATCATAGGTATATATCTTGTCAATATCTCCCGTTTATACAACGACAATTTGAAATAATTCCAATCATAATTGATTTAAATGTTCATTTTTTGCCTCAAATCAGAATCATGAGATATTATATATTCAAAATCAAGTAGAAATAATAAATTGTTAATAATTAATTATGAGGAGTTTTTTTTTGCTTCAAAAAAGAAAGTGTGTGGATAAGCAACGTTAGCTATCCTTCATAAACCTTAAGAGTACTTTCTTATTATATAATATTTAGTTTGAGTTATAATTATTGTTCAAAGAGCAAGTCCACTATTATAATCCCACTTAGATGCTAACAGGCCCAAAAGTTTTTTTTCCCTTTATTGATCATAAATTGACACTTTCTTACATTAAACTTATAATACGTAGGATGAGGGGAATTAAATTAGTAGCCATGAATAGAAAAATAATAAATCAATAATTGAAGATTAATAAATTTAATGGAAGAGAAGAATTAGTTCCAAGTCAAGCCATTCAAATGTAAGGTAAGCTAACTTGTATTTTTTTTTTCCTTTAAAGATTAATAAATTTAATGGAAGAGAAGAATTAGTTTCAAGTCAAGCCATTCAAGTGTAAGGCAAGCTAACTTGTATTTATTTTCCTTTTATAATGATAGGAGTAGTTAAAATACTAAATACACATACGCAAAATTTAAGGATTGAATTTTGCATGTAAAAGAAGATACAAATTTTTTAAAAGACATTAATTGCCACTTAAGTTAAAGATTCTAAAATAAACTAACTTGTATTTGATTATTGAGATAAATGAATCCAACATTTTTAGTTGACAACATTAAGTGATAATACATAAGTGTTTCTTTTCGTAAGAGCATAGAATAGAATTATACTACTCTTGATTCCTTAATTTTTATTGAAATTTTAATCATATCTCTTAAATTTTATTCAAATTAAATACATCCTTTAATTTTTTTGAAAAAACATATAATGTTACTTTGTAATCTAATTTTGTTAAGGTTTTTTCAACAAAAGTACTTACATTACATCCAATGTGATACACACAAGTTATATTTTTGAATTTTTATTCCAAAAAAGAACTTTTAATCCTTTAATTTTTGTTGAAAATCTCAATCTCATTCCTTAAGTTTAATTTGAAGCAAATTAGGTTTTATTTAACAATTAATTGATCACGGTGGTGGCTAGTTAATTCAAAAAACTAATAATAGATTATCTTACTTGATTTAATTAGTTGATAATATTAATTATTTAAATAAAAATATTTGATAAAATAATATATTAGGATATGGATGTATTTTATGATTTATTGAGTATATATATAATCATATATGTGTATATAGTATTATTTACGTATATAAATTAATCTTATTAATTTTACACTTGAAAATAATTAAAATTTATTAATTAATTATACAACAATATCCTTAACATATTAAAATAATTATTTTATTAAAATATTAATTTTATGTAATTAAAAAGTTAACTAAATATTTATTATTTATAAAGAATTATTTTATTTTAGTACTACAAAATTAAAAATATATAATATTATAATGGTTGATCCATAGGCATTGCACATTAAAGATAAATGATTTAATTACTCCCATTATTACTTTTAGGAAAAACATATAATTTGAAGGTAATTTTAACATTTTATAGGGATATAATGGATGAGCTATTTGAAAATGTTGAATTTTTCAACTTTTTCAAATTATCTAATTGAAAATTAATAAGTTAATTGAATCAACTATTTGCTAAATACTAAAAAAAATTTATTAATCAAGTTAATTATTTAAAATGGTCCTAATCAATTAAAAGTTGTTGAAACAAGTTATTTGGTAAATATTGCCTTGTTCTCTGACTCTCTAAAAATAACGGTGATGTGGATGTAACAAATCTCAAATTGAAGGAAGAAGGCATTACACTTAAAGTTCACTTTAATATTAGTGAAAAAGAAATATCAAACAATAATGATTTTCAAGAAATTGAATTATCATCACCTTTAATATTAATTGAGATTTTACAACGATCAGAAAGAAAAAGTTATTTATAAGAGGAAATATGACACAATAAATTAAAGTAGAAAACAACAACAAACAATTTAAGTATTAATAAATTAGAAGAAGAAGAAATGAAGTTATGAGTGACCGCGAGAGAAATGAATGGAAGAGCCTTGAAGTCTTGAAGGATGAAGGGAGAATGTTAAGGGATAAATTTGCTTTCAACTAAACCTCAAAAATAGATTAAAATTCGAATCAAAGCTAGAAGGTCAAAAATATTAATTTTTTTTATAGAAGTATAAAAATATGAATTATATAAATTATATTAGACGCTAAATTAAATATTATATGAGCATTTTAATGAAAGATTTTATCTTAAATTAGGCTACTAAATAATATTATACATTTTTATAAAATTAAAAGAGAAATCTCTTTTAAAGAGCAATAAAAGTTTAAGCATAGAAAGTCGGAATCTCTCTAATCTGTCGGGTGGGAGGAGTAATTCACTGAAAAGGAAAAAAAAAAAAGAAGAAGGAAGAATTAATCTGTAGAGAGCGAGGGGCATTGAGAGTGTCCTCAAAAAGTATAATTAAATCGATGAAAATACCCTTTGGACTAGATCGGTCCATACAGATTAATTTAATCTTATCAAGTTGACTGATAATTAAAAATTGTAAATTGAAGTAGCACGTATCAAATTACATTTTATCAAGTCAAAATATTACAATATCAGTATCAAGTCGCCTTCCAAATAGTTTTATAATGTATTATCATTATATTAACTATTTATTTATTATCAATATTGAATAATTAATTAATTAAAATTAATATTATTACTATTATAATTATAATATAATTATATTTTTATTATTATCATTTAAAAGTTTTATATATTAAATTAATCAAAATAGTAAGAAAAAAATTAAAGTGCAACAATTTTAATGTGAGAAACAACTTAATTAGAGGATTAAAATCATAGGACCTAATTTTAAAATTTTTTACATTAATTAAAATAAATACAAATATTTTTACTAATTAAATTCATAACATATTTGTGAATATATTACTGTTTTCTATAATAGTAATAATTTATTAATTAATTAAAAATATTTTTTTAATTATAGTAATTATTATATATATATATATTTAATTATAATAAATTTAATTAATTTTTAAATTTTATGATAACGAGTTTAACTTCTTACATAATTTTTATTTTATTATAATTATTTATTTTAATAATTTTTTATAATATATATTGATAATATTAAATATATAAATTTATTAATTTAAATATTAAATATTTTGAACTTTAATTTTAATATAAATTTTTTTGATAAATTTATATCATATACATTTAATAATGCTAAATATATAAAATTAATAATTTTAATATTAAAAATATTTAATATTTTACATATACAAAATTTTAATTTTATACATATTAAAATATAATCTTAATATATAAACCTTGATAAATTGATTATTTATTTATATTAAACTAATAAACTAATCTAATAACTTAATAAATTAATATTTATCAATTCTAATCTTTCATTAAATTAGACTAATTAATTCCTATCGCTTATTAAATTAGGTTACTATTATCATTTTTATATTAATTTTAATTTCAAATCAAATAAAATTATTTTTATTTAAATCAATCCATTGAATTTAACTTATATTTTCACCACTACTTTTAATTAGGAGGATCATCCATTAGTTAATGATAGTTAAACTTATTTTTTTAATTAATCATTCTTAATTGATAAGTACTTTTTTCAATTGAAATTAATCGATTATATAATCTTAATCAAATTTAACTAATGAATTCAACTTTGATTGGTTAAATTTGATTTCAATTAGTTTAAAAATTTGGGAATTTTTTCTTTAAAATTGTCCAATTAAATTAATTTAATAGTTCAAATTAATTTATAAATACATGTTAATATTATAATTTCATTAAAATAATTATGACAAGAAGTAATCAAATATTAAATTATTAATAATCAATAAAATTTAATATAAACTTTCTATCAAATAAATTAATATATATTTCATTAATATTATTTTATTGTGATTGATAATTTTACACACATAATTATTCAACCATCTAAAATTTATAAATTTTTCTCTCTTTTTAATTAATAATAATAATATATATTAGCTATTTTTAATTGATTAATTTCGGATTTAATCAGAGTCATTTGAAAATATTTAATTTGTCGCCCTTGCCTCCCCTCGTCCGCCTCTCATTGATTAATTTACAATTTTACAATTTTTTCATTTATTTATTGAATTTACATTTGGTAGTAAATTGTAAACAATATTGATGAATAAGTAAATAGCATATCATTGAAAAACAATACAATAATTAATAACATTTTAACAACAGTAAAATAATTTTAATAATTCTTACTAAGATGAGAATACATGAATCGTGTAAATTCGATGTGATCATCATCAAATTTAAATCCATTTATTTCCCGTTTCATACTTTTATATTCATTTCCTCATCCACCCCGGCAATTATCCTCGTCCGCACTCTGTCCCTCCTTCCCTCTCTCTTCACCGCCTACCCTCAAAACCGGTCAGCAGCCCACCTCACACGTGCCGCGCCCCACCACACATCTCCCTCCTTTATCCGGTGCAACAAATAAAATCTAGAGAGAGAAACGACATCACCGGCCACAGCGGCAATATATATATCTCAACCTTAGAAAGAGACTCCGTTAGTGTGCTTGTCTCGGTGTAATAGAGTTGATAGATTTTTTTTTTTAAAAAAAAAGCTAAATTTTTCTTGGTCTTTGGGCGATGTAGAAGTATGATGTGTTTACCTTTTTTCTTCTCTCTCCATTGCATCCTTCGGTCTTCTGAAATCTGAACTGAAATATTACTTCTGGGTCTGAGCCTGCAACAGTGAGAGCGATTGCTGCGAATCTCGTCCGATTCCAGAGATCCTATCTTGCACCGATGAGGATCCGTCAAAGGAAGAAGGCTTTCCCTCTTTCGTCCTTCTCTCCGGTGACTCTCTCAGATCCCAACCCGATCAGCCAGTCGTCGGCGGCCGTGGTGCAACTCAATGATGATGCTGCGCCTCCGAAACCTTCAATCCCTCAGCCTCATCGTTCCGCTTTCTCCGATGATCGGCAGTTGGATCAGAAACTTCCTCCGATCCGGTTTGATTCTACCGGTGACGGTGGAGTACAGATTCAAGCTCGGAATACGGAAGAGGGCTGTTCGGTTAGTGAGATAATATCGATAAACCGCTTCTTAGTTTTTACTTACATCATTAAATACTTGCTGTTGCCTGGTTGCCTTTTGAATTTCATTATGTCCGTTTGTTTGGAGAGGTGCAGTTTTGTCTTAATTTGTCATAGAAGGTTGGAGCGTTCAAAATTTATGCTTTTTTTTTTGTGCAATAATTTACTTTTATTTTTACACTCACGTAGAGGGCAGTAGGGGCAATCACTTATGAGCAAATCTTCATCTAATATTTGAACTTTTTTTTCAATAATTTTTGGTTGCAAAAGGAAGAAGATGGGAGATACCAAGAGGCAGGAGAAGGAGAAAAGGGCAATGATAACAGGTAAGAGAAAAAAAATAGCATAAAATAAAATGGAAAAAATGAAGAAAAAGTTGAAAACATTGAATAGAAACATTTTCTCTATTTCTTCCTTGAAATTCTCCAAGTAAAAATGGTGAGAAGAGGGAGACCCATAACTTGATTTATTTACGCCGGATCGAAAAAAGGGAAAAACAATAGATTTTTAAAATAACATGCCCAGAAGAAAAACATACACTGTTTGTGGAAAATACTATTCAAAGTTGTTTTTTGGTAACAGCTTTGGCTGGTCACCATATCTTGCTATGTATCTACTTCATCGCTTCCCTTATCTTGCACCACAAATAGGGCCGAAAATGCTGGTCCCCAGCTACAATACTACATTAAACCCCTTATTTTTCTTTATCTTTTGCTGTAAACTTAATGTTTGTGCTTGTGGGTCTTCTTTGTTTCTAGTAAAGGAAACATCTTTGGTTCAAACACTGCATTTGAGGTGGTTTCGCCTTCAAGCCCTTCTAATCAAGGTATGCAAAGTGGAAATATGTTTACCTAGGTACAGAAGGATAGAGATAGGCGCGTTTCGCTGCGAAATATGTGTAGAAATTTATCATATTTATTTGCATATTTTATGTCTTCTTCTCTACTATTTCTTGAAAAATATATAATGCGTTAAGCATGGCCGCCCTAGGAAACTTTAATTGAAATGAAACTTGTAAGAATAATTCACGATAGCAATGCATGAATGCTGTTCTCGAGTTTTGATTTGATTGGTTGTTACTTGTTAGAAGACTGGAGGTGGTGTGAGGGAGAGAAGGCAGTTCCACTGAAAAAACGAAGAGGCAGCTTCCAGAGGAGAATTATGGCTGGCCAAATTGCGGACAATGCTAATAACAAAACTAATAGTAAGAAGACGAAGATGAACAAGAAGTGCTTGAATGATGATAACGAACAACATGAAGGAGAGAAAAAACGGCCTCCAAACGCCGGCAGCGGCAAGAGGAGAGTAAGAGGCAGTGCGCTCATGGAAGGTTCGCGGTGCAGCCGCGTAAACGGGAGAGGATGGAGGTGCTGTCAGCCAACACTTGTGGGCTACTCTCTCTGTGAGCATCACTTGGGGAAGGGGAGGCTGAGAAGCATGTCGTCGGGGAGTGTTAAAATTAGCTCATCTGCTGGCTGCACTGAATATTGTGCCCCGATGTTGGGAGATTCATCTTCTTCTTCTTCTGTTGTTTCTGGTGCGACAAAGTGTGTAATTCCTTTGCGGAAGAATGATGATGGTGAAGATGAGAAGAAGCCATTGACGAGCATGAAGAAGAGGATGAAGCTTGGAGTGGTGAAAGCGCGGTCTATAAGCAGCTTGTTGTGCCAAACCAAAACTGAAATTGCTGTGGCTGAGAATAGCAAGTGAGATGGTTCTAAGTGCAGAAACTGTTATTTTATGGAGCCCTTTTTTTTTTTCTTTTCTGAACTTAAATGAAATTAGTTATCTGAATAATAAAAAAGACTGATTACAGACTTTGTCTTACAATTGGGTTCAACTGCTTAAATTTCATCGAACTCTGGTGCTTTAATTTAACCGTTTTTCTCACCGTCTTCGTTTTCTTCGTATGTGCATGCATTGCGTTGCTTGTTTTGCGTTGATTTCAATAGTTTTGATAGGATTAGTAATGAAGTATTCAAGCATTGAATGACGTTAGCTTGTATTCGAGCTAAGTGAAATATTTATAAGAATTTCTTAGATTTTCATTGAAATATTTCTGGTGCTATGTTATTTTTTTAATGCTTCCTTTATTTGGTGAAAAGTATTTTTTGTAAAATATAATTATAAAATATTAAAATAGGAGAAGTAATTTATTTATTTAGTATTGAATATGAAGATTTTGAAAAAAAAAATAAGTTCTCCCATTTAAAAAGGTAATTTATTCTTTTTCATTATCATATCTTCATAATCATTATTTTATTAATTAAGTGATATACTATATATATATTTTATTATATATATATATATATTTTCTCACAAATAATACTTTCTGTCAAAATAAATAGTGCCCAAGTAGTATTTTTAATGAAAAATTTTAATAATATTTTCATTTGTATTTTATTAAATAGAAAAATTACCTCTCATATTTCACTAATTTTTTTGATCATAATGTCAAAATAGGTTAAAATACCAAAATACGGTTATTTCATAAACTATTTTCCGCTTTACCGCGGTTTTGAAAGTATTTACCAAAATACGCAGGGCGCCACACTGGCGTCATGGCGTCAGGCCGCTGAAGGCGCCTTTCAACATGGCGCTTTCGCTGCACGAATTCTGAAGGCCGTGTGGGGCTGGGAGGCGCCATTTCACTTGGCACTTCCCCAGCCCCATTTCCTACACTTAAGTTTCATAAACTTAAGTTGGGGCTGGGATGTGCCAAGTGAAATGGCGCCTCCCCAGCCTCATTTTATAAATTAATTAAATTTTATAAATTTATATATTTATTTATATAATTTTTATTTTATTATTATTTATAATAAAATTATAATTTTTAAAATATAATTAATTATATTTTATGATATTATTTATATATATTATAATTTAAAATTAAGACATAATTATATTAAAATTAAATTAATTATATTTTATAAAAATATTTAGATTTATATTATAAATAGTGTAGATTGTAAATTAATAAAAATATAAAGATAAATTTATAAAAAATTTGAAAAGATAGTAATTTATATATAAATTTTTATAAAAAATATAAGGCGCCATTTTATTTGGCGCCTCCCAGCCCCAACTTAAGTTTATTAAACTTAAGTTTATGAAATGGGGTTGGGCGCTTAAGTTGGGGCTGGGAGGCGCCAAGTGAAATGGCGCCTCCCACCCCCTACAGACTTCACTTCATGCAACGAAGGCGCCATGTTGAAAGGCACCTTCAGCGGTCGATGATGCCATATAGTGTAGTGCCCTGCGTATTTTAGTAAATATTTTCGAAACTGCGGTAAAGCGAAAAATAATTTATGAAATAGCTGTATTTTGATATTTTAACCGTCAAAATACCCTATTTTAATATACTTATCAAAATTCAACCAGAGGTAGTCTTTATATATTAGTATATCACAAATCGAAAATATTTCTGGTTTTTAGGAAGAAAATTAAATTCATAGGCTAAGACGTGTAAGATAGGTACAAAATTTTGGATTTTAAGACAAATAACTCATTTTTTCCTTTTAAAGTTTTGTAATTCTGAAGTAAGAATAATTGATCAATGACCTGTACATGCAATTAAGGAAAAAAAAAGTTTTAGTATGCATTCAATAGAATAATTATCTACAACTTATGTAAAGAATGTGTATATTATTTGTTTACAATTTTATTGCATGCAAAATAGAGCTACATTATTTATTATTTATATAAAAAAAACCTCAAAGAAAATTGAAAAAGAAGTAAACAACTTTCAACCTCCCATATATTACTACAACATTATCCTCCGCGGATTTTCCAGATTCCCATTTGACCAATGCAAGAACGAAATGACTAGAAGTCCATCACGTGAAAATTCTTTTAAAAAGAGAGGAAGCCATCAGATAATTAATTCATTCAGAAAATTAAATTTCTGGCTTTGAGGGAACGTTAGGCTAGCTATGCGATGTCGACAATTCCATCCCGCATAATAATACAAAATATATATATTTGATTCCATGGAGTCATGGACCAGAAAAAAAAAACGAAATTATGTTCAATTTTTGGTGAATTATTCTACAGGAACAAATTTTTAAATAAAAAGTTTTTATTTATTTGCATATAAATAAAAAGAGTATGGTATGCAATGAGAAGTAGTGAGAAAAAAAATATTTTTTTTAAAATAAAGGATATTACGTTTTATCACATTTCTTTTTCACAATTAATATTAAAAAATAAATTATTTTTATGAAAAAGAAACAAAGTCACTGTTGGTAATAATTGTTTGTTGGAAGGCTCCTAACATTGCAATGTCTTTTGTCTTTTTGTAGAATTTTACCGCAATAATCATCCGTTGCAAATGTTTAGTACTGCCTTGCACAGAGATCTATGACCAGATGATATTTGTGTTTACGGTGAAATAATATATTTGAAGTCTCGAAATTACGAGAGGCCCATGGGATAAATTTCAGTCAACGAGTTAGATGACTGCAGTATATTCGTGTTTACTGCTGTGAAAACTGTAAACAACGGCAGTAGAAGTAAGGATGCATATATTCCAGTGCTTCAACAAGTTAAAGTTTCCTTTATGACAGCGTAGACCCCATGATTATAATTAAGTATGTTCATTAACCAAATATATAACACAACCACGTCCAAATCACAGTATTAAAAACATATTTGTCACATGATATCCACAAACATATGTTTAGGGACTAGCGTGCGGTCTTGATTCAATAATTTATGGTCTTTATATATATATATAATTTGAATTCAAACCTCATATATAATAAGAGAATAAAACTATTATGACAATATTAAATATCACTGTATTATTAAGATGTCGACTAAAATATAAAAGGATTATAGTTCCACACGATGTCTCCTTATAATATAGTTTAAGAAATTTTATGTTTATCCTCCCAAATTAGAATACTTTTATGAAAGTTCTTAGCATATTATACTTTAATTCCTTCAAAATTCTTCTCTTGGTTTTGTGCCCAAAATTAGAATATTTTTATGAAAGCTTTTAATATAATATAGAAAAATTTTATAGTATATTATTGATTAAATGATATATCAATGTCTCATTGATCTAATTATTAATGTATTATAAAAAATTAAGATTAAATTTTTTTTAAAAAAAAATTTAATATACAATAGGATCTAATAATATATCTATACACTAAAATGGTATGCCATGTCTTTTCCCTCCAAGATTCTCCTCTTGTCTTCGCCCCTTGCAAAAATTTTATTTTGTGAATAGGATAGAACTTCTTTGATTAAAATGTTAGCATGTAGATACGCTTGCATGACTAAGTAAAGCAGAATGGCAAATATGTAGATGAGTTTGTTTCCTATGAAAAGTTTGTGGTTCCATATATTATATAACGCTTTCAAATTCTGAATTTCCAAATTATTATTGCTTTGGAACCTTTTTTGCCGCCCATTGGTCGGCAATGTATGGGTGGGTTTCATGATTACAGCTGAGAAGAGCGGAAAAGAAAGAGAAACATTCTCACTTATAAACGACATTTTTTTCTCGCATGAATTCTAATAAAACGCAGGACATCCCAAAGAGGATATTCCGAGAGTTTTTTTTTTTAGTGTTTCTAGCGGGGGGAATTCCCCTTTGCCTTTCAATGTACGGTCGAGGTGCTGCACAAATGGACAATGTAAGTTTTGTCGGATACGTCTACTCAATCTGGGCTTGCTTTCTTGTCAGAAAGTAGTAAATAAATACATAGTTCTGTCAATCCTCAACCGTGTTTGATTTTATGGGTTTTGCAGAATCTCAACTATATTTATCTGGCGAACCCTTTATATCTACCTAATCAGGCATTATAATTCCTCGAACTGCACCGTAAGTACTCGGATAGTTCCTTAATCATTTAGACATAACATCCTTTGTTTCTCATTCACATCTTTAAGTATCATGCTTACATTTTATAAATAAATATTCTTTATAACTTTAACTAGTTAATGCGTCCTTGTTTTTAGTCTTTTCTATTATTTACTGATCCTAAACATCAAAGTAAATCTGGTGACATTTTCATTACTTTATGTGATTGACGCTATCTCAATTTTACAATTTTACTAATAAGTAACCCTGATCTTTGGAGGCTTATCATATACCATATTAGCTAATTGTCTGATCATTTTTTTTTTGATCAGATTTTTCAAACAAAACACATAACTCCAATTACGTATCAGTACATATGGGGCGTGTGTACTTATCCAGGTATTCATGAGCGGTACGGAAACTTTTACCAACTCTGATCTTCTACGCTTTCAATATTTTCACATGTATTGGTTTCTCTTGTGAATTGCGGGATGCTTTAGGTTTAAAATTCCATTACCTGTTAAAAGGGGATGTTAACAATTTGCATGCATTATCATCTTTCTTATCTTTCTGGCCAGAACGGACTTCATCAGTTATTAAGTAAGAAATTAAATCTTGAAAATGATATTTATTATGAGGAGAAAAATTTATTAACATTTTAATTTTTAAAATAATTATTCATTCCATTTAATAATTAAAAAAATAAAAGACAAAATATAAAGCAAAGTAGGAATGTTTAACAAGCTTAAAGCTTGGGAGTTTGATGGATTGATTTGTAGATTTTTTACGAATTGAATTTATCAAAAATAAATCTGTAAAAAAAAAATATTAAACGAACCTGGCTTGCATAAATTAAATCTGTGTGAGCCGCAGGCCGGTCAATAGATCAATTGCCTTTTTAAGGCAAAAATTCACAAGGACCTCGGGTTTTTAATATCGATCAGGCCCGTATGATCGGTGTATCACCTCTGTAAAAAAACTTAAAACAACACTTAAAAATCTAACAGCAAAAAGCTTGTATATCTACTAGTCAAAATCAGGTGGGGGTACAAAATCGAATGATCCAATCTTATGTTTTTTAATCCTTCTAGGTGAAGACATAAAGAGTGAGTCACGTTTGTTGTCTCCTAAAAACTCGGGACTAAAATCTGGTCCACCTCTCCTGAAATCTAGAGAGTATTATGTTGCATTTCATTCGTGGCCTTTGGCTGCAACGGCTGTTAATTAGTGCAAAATGCACAAATTCCTAAAGCTTGACGTACGGCCTTAAAAATGCAAAGCCACTCTTACATGGAAATGAATCCGCTGCATTTTCTTTAAATTTTATAAAAAAAAAACTTCTCTGAGATCAATAAGAAAATGAAAAAAAAAAAAGGGAAAAATCTGGATCCTAAGCTTAGCATATTTTTCCCCAGTCAGATAAACACGTCTTAACAGTGTGTGCCCGAGGCGGCTCCTCAAGAAGACACCACTTCAAGACATGCGTTGCTTCGATCAGCGGATCTAGAAAGTTTAGTTCGCAGAGGCAAATATATAAATAAAGATAAAAAATTAAATATCTAAATAAAATAAAATATTACTTTAAATTTTAATTTATACATATTAATGTGTATAATACATTAAATTTTATATTTTTATTTTCATTTAAAATAAAAGTTTTCTCTTTTAATTAATAAAAAAATTATGAGGATAATAACTATAATTAATATATGTAATGTATAATTTTATTTTTTTGGGCAATTATCCCCGCAATGTACGGTGGGCATCCGCCACCGGCTTCAATATACATTCACGCAGCAGAATGAGCAGTGATATTTTGACTTTTATTATTTCTATTTTTAATATTCATTCATATATATTTCTATATTGCAATTGGAATGGTATGTTACAAGGGGAAAAATTATGCATAAATAAAAAAAAATGTAACTATTGCAAAATAAGAACTCATCTAATTGATGAAAAGTACTGTTATATATTAATTAGTATTTTAAAAGACTTAATCTTACATTTAACTTTAAGAAAAAGTTTATATATAAAACTTTTTTTTATAAAGTGATAAAGAAAGATAGAAAGAAACCCCCTATGCACGAACAATACATAAACCCAAGTACAAGCCTATTTTTTCAGAACCAAATTTTAATTGTAATAAAATTTGAAATATCAACATATTTATTTAAATATTTAAATTCCCAACAACTATTTAAATATTTATTATTAATAATTATTTTAACATTTATTTTACAACAATCATATTTTCACAGTTATATTTTCAATAATTATATTTTAACGCCGAGATTTTAAAGCTTATAAAAGGTATACTATTCTTCACATTTTTCACAATACACTCATTTACAATTACTTTCTCAAGCACTCTTCTTCTACTTGTTAGGTTTAATTTTCTTACTATCTGCTTCATGTTTTGGTCATGTATTTTCAGAATACAAGAGTTTATTGAATTTTGAAGAAATTACTTGTTCAAGTTTCACACGAAAAACTCAAATAATTCTTTGAGAACAATGACTTGTGTTATGTCTCAAATTATACATCCATATTTTTTTAACAAGTACAGTTTCTTAAAAAAAATACAAAAATAAATATTTGGTTGACTATTAAATCTATTTCTTACAAAAGCTCCTTATTCATCCTCCTTTGAGGAAAAAGAA